>NW_026844366.1:336933635-337039911 GCF_025583915.1 Anolis sagrei ordinatus
ATTGCAGAATTCAGTACTCTGTACTCTAATCACCTTTCTCTTGTGCAATCATCTGTGAAGTGGATGGGTGAAAATGATTTTTAAAGGGCTTATGATATGACATTGTTGTCATGTATCTGGCTCTAATAACATTACTTGGATTCTTCTCAGCTGTCTCCTGCTCTCCACTACCTTCATGTCTTGGAAAGGACCACTGATTGACTATGAGTCCTGTTGGAGGAGAGACATTTCATAGTTCAGCCATGATGGAACTTTAAGAAAGTCTCATGAAGAACCACATATCTAAATCTGCATGAGTCTTGTGCTGAATTGTGATATTGCAACCAAATGCAGAATGTGCATCCATGGTCATCAGTGATGTATGCAATATGGATAAGAGCCCAATGTGTTTCTGGAAATTATATGGGAAGAGAAGAAACAGTACGCAGGTCAACGTTTGGGAACACTCTGACCTTCTAAGAGATGTAGTCCATAAAGGTAAAAATTTCCAAGTTCTACACTATTCTGAAAGCCTTGCTTACAAACTGTGGAACTCTAGTCAGTGAGCATAACAGACTGCTTCTCCAAGTTACCAATGAAGGATTGAGATTGATTTTTTTAAATATAAAAAGCCATTGTATTTGTAAAAGGAAATGTATGCCTTCATAGGGGTTTTTGCAAGGCATCTTGCAGATTACAAATGCAAGCATGAAATTAATGAGATAAAATCAAATACAAGGCCTCAATTAAATCATGAAAAAAGCCAGCCTACTTTGCTGTGTGGAATACCATGGTGTGTCTACAAAGGCACATGTTGAGCATTTGAGCCATAAAGAAGGATGTTGAGTGTCTAAGCCACAAAGGCATATGAGCCACAAAGTGTGGCTTTGTTTTACCAAGCTGTACCGTTCAATCAAAACTGATTTGGGAAGCGATAACCATGAATGAATGGTGAGAGCGACAACTATTGCTTGAAGTCTGCTGGAGAATCCCTCTAGTGTAAAGGAGCAGGAAGTGTACCTTGACGTGTACTTTAACTGTTTGAGCAACACAGATGTGCTTTGACTGCTTGAGCCATCAAAGCACGCATCAATAACTGAGCCACGAAGCCATTCTTAACTTAGCTACAAAAGTATATTTTAACAAAAACATACTTTGACTAGTGCTGTCTGTCTGATGCCTTCTTTGTTAAGGGATCAGTCAGTCCACTCCAGGCTTGAGTCTGAATTTGAAAAGAGCGATCCTTATCTGGAGAACAAGAAGGCATTGAAGGTGAAGATTCAGTGCCATGGAAGAAGAAAAGGAGGAATTTGGAAAAGCAGTTACAAAATAAATAAATTGGTCCCAGTTATATAAGATTATAAATTTGATTTCAAAAAGATTTTATCTTCATATTTTAGATGGAAAATGCTTGAGATTTAAAGCAGCAGCCACTGAATGTGGCAGACAACATGGTGGCTCCCATGTTGGTGGAGCAGTTTATCCATACTGGGATTTAATCTGCACTTCAAAAAGAAGCTTTAAAAGGGGGCATCTGCACTATATAATTAATGCAGTTTGACACCTTTTGAACTGCCATTTAGTGCTGTGGACTTTTTGATAGAAGGGTAAAGACCTTGTAAAATTACAATGTTCATTATTTCATATTAGTGAGCCATGGCAGTTCAAGTGGTGTCAAATGTCAAACTGCATTGATTCTGCAGTATAGATGCATCCATAGAAGCTGGCATAGGGCTCAGATGTAGAGCTTCACCTGACATTGATTGTCAACCGTATTGTGAAGCCCCCGGTGGCACAATGGGTTAACACTTTTGCCAGAAGGTCTCAAGACTGACAGGTTGGAGGTTTGAATCCAGGAAGAGTGCGGATGAGCTCCCTCAGTCAGCTCTGGCTCCCCATGTGAGGACATGAGAGAGGCCTTCCACAAGGATGGTAAAACATCAAGACATCAGAGTGTGCCCTGGGTAACATCCTTGCAGACAGCCAATTCTCTCACACCAGAAGTGACTTGCAATTTCTCAAGTCACTCCTGACATTAAAAAAAATCCTAGTTGCGTAGGTTTTTCCTCCTCCTTAATATGGCATGGACAAAGTTTAAATAAAAATGTCTGACAAGCACACCTGCTGGTGATTTTTTAAAAAAGAAAAGGTGATGTATACGGGGTATGCAGTTTTGATTGCTTTGTGTCTGGACAGCCATTTAAATATGCAAGATGTTTCCTTTTATCCAGTGCTGATCATTGTTTAATAGGAATATTTTTGCATTTCTGTAAATTACCGAGTGTATGTTTTTCCCCCCTCTTTCTCTGGTAATTTACTAAAGCACCTCATTAGCATTTCTCACCAAACAAGACTGATGAGAGAGAATAGAATAAATTAATCTCCTTGTTTTTGTTTTCTTGAGGAGGAAAAGAAATTCTTATCCTGTTTTTTTGACACCTTTTAAAACAATAAGATGGAATTTGTAAAATGTGCACAGAAAATAAAATGGGGATGGGAGGGAGAAGGCCTCAAACAACATTACATCAACAACTTCACGGCCAGATGCCTGATCCCTCTACAGAATACAGATTCACTTCCCCCTGCCCCCCCCCCCCACTTCCACTGATAAAGTGTAGTGAAATCTGTCAGGTTGTATTATATTACTCTCACCCCCTTTTTAATTAAAGATAACAAAAATGGCATTTTGTGTTACTCATTCTGAAATGGAGCCTTATTAGTAGAGATAGCTTCAGGCTGGGGAACGTGAAAACCTGTTTATCAAAGAAAGCTCAATTGGAAATACAGCCGAACTCAGAAGCTACGGCATGGCTTCATAAAGTAGGGATGGGACAAATTGACCTAATTATTTATTCCCAGATCAAAAAGCGGATTTTCTAATGTTGGAAAACCCCATCAGGAAAAAAATTATACAGCAGTGATAATTTTGCAAATTTTTTCTTGTCTTTGAATGTAACAAAATATTACAGATGAATTTTTCCATGGATAAAACCTGGTTTTTGTACAAAAATAGGGATTATGTACATAACAAAACTGGTGGGGGTTTTTTGCACAGGAAACTGTATTTTCTGAGCAGAAAGCAGGATGAACGGTATTATACACACACACACACACAAAACCCTCACGTAGTAACGTTACAGTGTGTTTTTTCATCCTTACACGATGAAATAGTCAATGATTTAAAGCCCCAACATGCATCCTAATTAGCTCATATTGATGATCTGATTTATTTTTATTAATTCAAAGATTCAGATCAGAGGCTGAAGTATATTCAGGTAAGCTAAAATGTCCCGTCTGGTATAAATGGTTTGTGGCATGATCCTTTCTGTAGTTCTTAAGAGTGTTTGGTTGCTCCTATCAGATACCTAACCTGATAGTATTTTATACATTGGTCTACTGTTTCTTGGCCTATAAGAAAGATGGCAGAACACTTTTGAAATTCACTTTTATCGACACTTGCAGGAGCAGTTGGTGGATCCTTTGCTGCAAGGCCGGCAAATCCACTTTGGTTCTACAGCTTCTTCTCTCAAATCTGGTCCACATTGTATTGTAGCCCTACCATGAAAGAGATTCAGCACCAGAGGAGTTCCTCTCAATCCTGAGACAGATGCAGGAGGAACATCTGTACAATATTGACTTACTATTAAGAGTCTTTTTACCCTAGCCCTTCAGCCAAGACAAACACAAGGAAAAGGGGGTGGTTGTGGTAGGAAAGAATATGTCCAGCTTGCTGTTGCCTTTCTCTGAGAGTATGTGATGTGGTCACGCATAGTTTAAGGTGGATCATGACCAGAGAAGGTCAATCAAGACGATAAAAAATTTGGAAAGCTATTCCTATAAGGAACATTTGCAATAATGCCTAGACTTAAATGGTTAACATTGGATTTTCCTGCAAATTGTGTGGGGCCAATCTGTTCATTCCTGAAAAGAGCTCCTGACTGTTTCACACACAGATTTCATTGCAGATTTCCGAAGAAGGGGAACATTTTTTTAAAAAAAGGAAGACAAAAAGAGAAATGAACACTCCAGCACTTTGAATGGTGTTAAATTTTTAAATTGGTTGAGATGTCTCTGAATAATGCTTCAGATTGTGCTAAGAGCTTTATCATTTGCAGCCCTGATTTCTTTCCATTTATAATTTCAGAGGGTTCTATACTTAGTTTTTATTCCACAGAGGAGTTTTATGAACATCACTAAATCCTATTTTTGCAACATGTATAATGTTCAGTGTTCTCAGTAGACAGCTCTGAATGGGAGTTTTGTTTCATTGTCCTCTTTAAGTTCCTCTGAGAATGAAGCAAGAGAAATGGGAGGATCCAAGAACCCCATCATCGGTTTTGCCATTATGTTCCTTAGCAAAGAGATAGGACTTCTTCATAAAGAAAGGCACTACGTCAACAGTGAAAAGAAATTAACACAGGGCTACATGGTGATTTGAGGATTTAAAGCAAATCCCATCATATCTAAACTTCTCCAGGCTTCAGTCTATGCTTCTTATTACCAAGCAGTAAATGACCTATACAAGTTCAACCATAATTAGTAAAGTACCCTAAATTCCAATATTGAAATATGTGGAGAGCAATGTTCCACCATATTTATAGCTCTGTGTGTCTTAGGCTCCCCAAACAATTCTAAATCCGAAGTAGGGTACTGTTGTATCCATTCTCTTGCTTGATATCATAAACTTGTGAACCAGAAACTAAACATCTTACAATTGCGTCAAAAAAGAATGCATGCCATTATTTCGATTACCTTAAGACTCTCCTCAGGGGTCTGGAGAACAAGCGCTATGAGGAGAGGCTTAAGGAGCTGGGCATGTTTAGCCTGAAGAAGAGATGGCTGAAAGGAGATATGATAGCCATGTATAAATATGTGAAAGGAAGCCACAGGGAGGAGGGAGCAAGCTTGTTTTCTGCTTCCTTGGAGACTAGGACACGAAACAATGGCTTCAAACTACAAGAAAGGAGATTCCATCTGAACATGAGGAAGAACTTCCTGACTGTGAGAGCTGTTCAGCAGTGGAACTCTCTGCTCCAGAGTGTGGTGGAGGCTCCTTCTTTGGAAGCTTTTAAACAGAGGCTGGATGGCCATCTGTCAGGGGTGATTTGAATGCAATATTCCTGCTTCTTGGCAGGGGGTTGGACTGGATGGCCCATGAGGTCTCTTCCAACTCTTTGATTCTCTGATTATATGATTCTATGACCTAATTTGAGACGAAAAGATTTAGTCATTCATTTAGTCATCCATAAATTTTCCTAGCACCAAGCTAAAAGATTCCAAGGACAATTTTTTGCAGCTTCTGGTACTGTCCAAGTGAAAGGGATGCTCTGACACAAAGACACATCATATGTCATAATTTATCATTTGAAAACTGCTTCAAGTTAAATATGTTGGGCATTAGAACAATGCCATCTATGCATACTGACTAGTATTTGAATTTATACCAGGTCTTATTCTCTGGGGGCAAAAGTACACAGCCTCTTTTTGCTCAGAAAACAGAATTTTCTACACAGGAAACAAGATTCTTTTGCAGTAATAAGGCACTATTTCAGATCTACCCAATATGCTCCAAAAACATTACTCAAAGAAAATTATGTTTTCAATAATAATAATAATAACAATAATATTTATTTATAACCTACCCTTTCTTTCTGAAGGGACTCTTAGTGATGAAAACTTGTTTTTCACATTTTCTGTAGGTACAAAACCATGCATGTGGAACAGAAATAAGTCTTGGACTGCAAAAAGCCTCCAAAAACTCCACAGTTTTCAATAACTTTCTTGCAACCAGGGGAACAAGGTAAAATTCAGCATTCCTGAGAGAAATGATGAAATCTATGAATATTTGCATACCTCTAGGAAAGCTATTATTTAGACATTCACTACATGACTTGTAAGGCATAGATAGTATGGTCATGGTCACCAGTATCATGACTGGGCCTTAGAATTTGCTTAATGAGTCTCTTTAAGAGAAAAAGTGGTATATAAATAAATGTAATAGTGATCACTATCATAATTGTCTTAGAACAGAGTGCTGAGAAAGATGCCCGAACCAATGGAGGCCTAAGCAACCCAGCAGCTCAAGAGTTCAGGACATTGAGCTCATCTCAGGAATATCAGTCTTCAGAGTCACCCCACTGTTCCCATCTGTGTACTTGAGAGAGGCCACATATTCTAATTTATCAAAACGATATTCCAGCAACAAAGAGAGTTTACATTTGCATTTCTGCAACTAAGGAAATGTGGCCCACAGACCTTCTCTGTTTGAACATCTGGCACCAGTGTAATTATTTCTAATGAAAACAGGCTTTGTGTAATTGGTCTATATTTAGTAATTTTGAATATGAGCATTTCATTAACAGATGTGCAGAAGTGGTCTTGGCCTTTCTCTGTTCTCTTTTATGCTCTGGCTTCTCTCATTATTTCTTCATGGTAAACTAGCATATGTTTCTTTTTAAAAAAAAAAATCAGAATAGAATGAATTTGCATTGATGATGCACATGGAAAGTATGATATAGTTGTCGAAGGCTTTCATGGCCGGTATCACTGGGTTGTTGTAGGTTTTTCAGGCTTTATGGTCATGTTCTAGAAGCATTCTCTCCTGACGTTTCACCTGCATCTGTGGCAGGCATCCTCAGAACCTCTGTGAGTCACAACCTCTGAGGATGCCTGCCACAGATGCAAGCAAAACGTCAGGAGAGAATGCTTCCAGAACATGGCCATATAGCCCAAAAAACCTACATTCATTTATTTATTTATTTATTTATTTATTTATTTATTTATTTATCGTGTCAGGAACAACCAGACAGTTGTATTACATTTTTAACAAAACAAACAAACAAACAGACAAAACGCAAAGTTTGCAAGCTTGGTAGTTGATTAAATGTCCTTTGACCAGTATCTGGCCACTTGGAGTGCCTCTGGTGTTGCCACAAGAAGGTCCTCCATTGTGCATGGCAGGGCTCAGGTTGCATTGCAGCAGGTGGTCAGTGGTTTGCTCTTCTCCACACTCACATGTCGTGGATTCCACTTTGTAGCCCCATTTCTTAAGATTGGCTCTGCATCTCGTGGTGCCAGACCATAGTCTGTTCAGCGCCTTCCACACTGGGTATGCATACTCAGCAGCAGAGTAGCATAGCGCAAGGGCAGATGTCTTCACTGTGTCTGGTTGTGATCCCCAGGTTGTGCCAGTCAGCTTTCGTATGATATTGTTTCTAGCACCCACTTTTTGCTTGATCAGGCAGTGCTTCTTGTAGGTCAGGACATGGTCCAGAGTGACTCCCAGGTATTTGGGTGTACTGCAATGCTCCAGTGGGATTTCTTTCCAGGTGATCCTCAGAGCTTGGGATGCTTGTCTGTTCTTAAGGTGAAAAGCACATGTCTGTGTTTTAGATGGATTAGGGATCAGCTGGTTTTCCCTGCAGTAGGTGGTAAGGACACTAGAGCTTTGGAGAGCTTCTGTTCTACCATTTCAAAGCTCCCTGGTTGAGTAGTAAATGTTTTTCTGTTTCCGCCATTTGCTTCTCTGGCCCTGGAACTCACCAAAAACCTCACGTTTTGTAGGAGGTTTCCTATGAGGCGGGTGAGGTGGTAGTCCTTTTTGATATTATACATTTTTCTCAGGAGGAGGTGGTGGTTTACAGTATCATAATCCATCCATGAAGACAGTTCCTGTGATCTGCTGCCTTTCAATATCATCTTCTATGTACTGAGTCAGGTTCAGCACTTGCAATGTGCAGCTATTACCTTTCCTGAAGCCAGCTTGCTGTGGAATCTGACATGGGTTTATTTTTTCCATAATTCTATGCAAAATAAGTCTCACCAGAACTTTGTAAAGGTGGCACAACAGGGAGATTGGTCTGTAGCTTTTTGGGTCATTACGGTCTTTGCCTGGCTTCAAGATGGCGATGACTCTTGCTTTCCTCCAAATTTTGGGGATCTGACAGGATGCAGTGCAGTTGTTCATCAGTTCCAGCAGCCAGCACCTTGCTTTTGGACCAAAGTTCTTGATTTGTTCCATCCGTAGATCATCCAAGCCAGCTGCTTTGCCATTTTTACATTTATTGAGAGCCATATCCAATTCAGTAGATGTAAAGGGTTTATGAAGGTTGTTGTTCTCAATCCCTGGTTGTCTGGCTATTGGTTTCTTTCCTACTTTGGTGGCAAGGTTGGGTTTCCCATTCTTTAAGAGCTGGTGTGCTATCTGATCTGCCTATATTTTGGCATGGGTATTAGTTTGTGAGGGATCATTGCTCAACCATCTTAGCAGCCTCCACGCTGCTCCTGCCCATGTCGACCTCTGTGATCAACTTGATCCACTGTTCTTTCTTGGCTTCAGAGATGGAGGACACAATGCTCTGCGCTGCCTGAAGAGTTTGCTCACTAAATGGGTCTTCGTTGTGGAGCCTGTAATAGTTTTCCAACAAGGCAGCTGTTTCAGGAGTAATACCCTGAAGGTAGTTGGTTCTGCAGCCTCATGGCATAGAGGCCCGTGAGCAGGTTTTCACTATTTCAATAAAGTGCTCATATTCCTCAGGGATTGGYGYGACCAATATGATCATGTCATCTAACATGTCTGAGAATTTAGTCCAATCTGCCTTTCTGAGGTTGAATCTTTATTTAAATTGAGCTTCCTGAGGCCTTATGGTTGGGAACAGTTGGCATACTATAGGTCGGTGCTGTGTGTTTGGTACTGGTGGTCCCACTGATTTAGTGCATTKCTGTACRATGCTGTCGCWCACAAATAAGAGGTCTGGGTTATAACCTCGGTGCCATCTCCCGCTGTTGTAGGATGGTGGGAGCTTACTATCATGAATGAGTGATAGTTTGTGCAGTTCAGACCAGGAGAGGACAGCCTCTCCATTTTTATCCTCTTGAGCATAKCCCCATACATGGCTATGGCTGTTAAAGTCACCAATTACTACCGCCCTTTGGTGCCTATCAAAGTTCTYKGGRGAGGAGAARCARAACTCTTCATTTGGGGGCTTGTACACAGAGGTGATTGTGATGTTATTAAGCTCTACTGTTATAACCTYTATATTGTTTTCTTCAGTGTTGTGGGCACTGCTGATTTGGAGGTCTGGTTTTACAAAGACACTGCTTCATACTGCGCATGTGGTCTTTCCACTACTTAGATCATTCCTGGAACTTTTGGTCATTTCTGTTGTTCATCCCTGTGTGTTTCTTGAACACACAGCACATCACATTTCTTATATTGGCACAGTTCATAGAGCAGTTGTTCTTTGGCAGCTGACATGCTTTCAATGTTGATTGAGATTATTGTTATGGCTGGTCCTGAAAAGGTCCATTGGTTGTTTTGCTTGCTTGTATACATACTGCAAGTCACTTCTGGTTGCTTCTGGATTGAGAGAATCAGCCGCCTATGAAGACATTGCCCAGGGGACACCCGGATGTCTTGCAATCCTGTGAGGAGGCTTCTCTCATGTCCCCCGAAAAAAACCTACAACATCCTTATGATATAGTTGCCATTCGGTTGTTGTTCTTCTTGTTATTCTTGTGTATCTTCAAGTCATTTCCAACTATGGTTGTCCTAAGCTGAACCTATCACAGAGTTGAAAGAGTGTGTGACTCATCTAAGGTCATGCTGTAGGTTTGCATGGCCAAGCAAGGAATCAAACCTTGGTCTGTTTCCTGGGTTGTAATCTAAAGTTCAAACCACTACACTATGGTATCTTCCACTTAGCAAAGCATCAATCCCCGATCACGTGTACTGTTGTTATTTATTTATACAGCATATAAATAGACTATGGACAATGGATTTTGAAAGCTTTATTTCATCATTACTCACAGCAGCACCTTAAAGAACATAATTATTATTCCCATTTTATAGAGGATGAACTGAAAAGCAGTGACAGGCCCAGGACCACACTATGAGGTTAGATTGAAACCATGTATAGAATTGTTTTATAAAAATATACAAAGGAAATAAAGAGCAATGAAGTTAAAAGAACAGTTCTTTTCCACTTCCTCATTGCCACTGGCTGATAGGGCCAGAACATACATTCTATTATCATTCTTGAACTAGCTTACTGTTCATTTTGAATTCAGAATCCCATATTGGCTGAAATCCTGTTGGAATCATATATATACAATTGTGACTAATGGAAGTATTCAGATTATGTAAGTGGGATGCAAATGTTACCATTTCACATGAGTGTACCTACTACTACCAATCCAAACTAGAGATGAATCATTGAATCAATTGTATTTACTGATGTGTTGGCTCACCATTCAACAACTGATTGCATCAGCAATGATGGAATAGAAAGGAGGCTGGAGTAAACTGAGAAGCAATGGATTCTGTTTGGGACTAACAAATAGTTTCCCAGTTATGCAATTGTACATTCTTAAGTGCTGTACAATTATTTGCTAGTGCTTTCAATGTAACAGAGTAAAGGTAGGGTTACATTTTGCAGTATTGGTAATCTCACTCAAATGTAAGAATCCACAGTAAAAGAAACCATATTATGATGTTTTGGTTTGTAACCCACTAGCACACAGTAAGGATGTAATGTGTGATGGTGACAGACTCTGAAGAGCTGAAGCTTTACAGCCAAATGAAATACAGAATGGAAGTCATATGAATTTGTATTTATATCTAGATGTGGTTTTCTCCAACATAAGATTTTATATATATTTTTCTCAAATCTAAGCAGTCACATTTCTGCAATGTTAGTATGTAGGTTTTGAGTCAGTAGTGCATCACAAAATGCAGAGAACTGTGTGATGCAATGGAGAACTGTGATTCTGTCTCCATATTTCTCCAGAAAATGTGAATAGGCTCAGCCTGCTTAAGAATGTGGACCACATGAAATTTTTCAGCTTCCCAAAGAGATAATTAATGAAGTCAGGAGAAAGGGGCAGTTAGAACTCTATAATTGCTGATTTTTTTCAATAAAACTCCCATTAAGACAGTGATTTTTCCAAGAACTGAAACCATCCAGTTTAAATCTGAGATGTCAATAGAAGTGTCATGGAAATAAGATAGTTGGAACTCTATGATGTAAGTTCTATAGTGGACAACTGACAACGTAGATGCTCTTTTCTATTCTTATGGATGGCTTGCCACATACCAAGTTCCTTCATTGGCTCCTCAGTGGCATTTACTTCAGCCTCTTTTCTGTTCCATCATTGCTGAATGGAAGTATCCAAACACTGCTTGTAAACTCATACATCACAATTAGATCAGTACCCATAACAGTACATGAAGACTAAGAATAGATTAATATGTCAGTTCTGATTTTTCCCAATGTCACCTTTTTCCAATGTTATATTTGGTTGTTTGCTGTTGTCATTAAAGTTTGCATAACATTTGAATATGCTGCTGTATGCCTTCACCCTAAAACATAGATCTCTGGTGTGCATGAGTTTACAGGTACATATATTTCTGTAAGAAACTTCACCTAATGTGATGCATTTTATGGCACATTATTTTCATTAATGAATGCAGTTTTGTGTTCACTTTCACAATTTTTGTTTACATTAAAAAAAACAAAATGGAGAAATCAAACACTAAATTTGGAGGGGTATGAATCTTGGAGGAACACTGAATTTTGGTTTGTAAGAAGCAAGCAAAAGTACAGGCAAATTCACATTAAATTCACATTAAACTGAAACCGAATACATTTCCTCTCTACTTTAGGAGGCCTAAAGGTTTTCCCTGCAGACATAGTGTTCCCATATGGTCCTTGGGATGATCTTTATCCATTGGTAGAGTGAGCATACATTGTTTCCATTTCTCTTTTCCCCTTTCAATTGCAGGAAACTGCTCCAGAATGAACCTCATTTAATTGTGCAGTTCTTATGATACAGTCATTAGTCTCTATGACTTCATGGTTGTGACACTTAAAAACCACAGGCTGGAAAAGGCTGAGATCGTTTTCTCTAAAAGGCATACCTAAAATAGAGTCGCCCTTGATGCCAGGTCCTCAAAGTGTTCAGTGGGAGCAATCTGTGAAGATAAACATCTGCTTAGTTGTGCTCATAATTGCTAATTATGTTTATTACTAATTATCCTTTCCTTCTCATATGGCTCCTGAGGAACACCTTCAGGTCAAAATTGAATTGCTGGCTCGGCTTCCATATGTACCATCTTTAACCCTTCTTTCTTCCTCCATACCTGTCTCATGACCTGCTTTAAGAAGTTTTCTAATTTGATTGCACTACATGGATTGTTCTTGTGTGCAAGAGCTGGCATATCTGGTGACTATTTCTTTTCTGGAAAGGTAATTACTTCCATAGAAGATATAATCATTCATGGTGCTTGGTGTAAATTTATTTCAGTTACATGATGCTGCATGAAATATTTTTATTTCTTGCTAATTCAGAATTTTCAGCAACCTTGTTTGTCTTATACTCTGACATAAGACTTCCATGTTCAGGTCTTCACTTTTCCAAGGCTAGGATTCTCCCTTCATTCAAAGGTATAGGATTTTTCTGCTTGTGCCCACTCAAAGAAATTAATGTGACCACTAAAGTGATGTAAATATATTATATAACATCAAAAACAGATCACAAAATGTAAAGCAATATAATGTACCCTATTATAAGGATCTGGCTAAACAATGTAGCCAAGAATGTATAAGAAGGAAAAGATTTATAGTGGATGAAAAAAAAAACATTTTATAGCCAAATGGAGAAGGTAGGAGGCTGTTCGGCAGAAACTGGGATAAAAGAGAAGATGGCATCACTGAAAAATTAAACTCTGGTTGAAGAAAAGAATGAAGTTGTGGGAAATAATGGCATCTACCAATGCCTGGAAAGGAGAAGAGGAAAGGAGAGGGTGAGAAGACTAGTTTTTGGCCAGGGGGTTAATGGGTTATGTATGCAAATTGAGGACTTCCTCACACATATAAAAATTCTGATCACTTAAGTGAAAAATTTCTTCAGTCGCCAAATTTCTAATATTTCACCTAGAACTCTTACATTTTTCTGGGTATTGTTTGTCCCCTTCTTTTATTATAGTGCATGTTTTACTGTCACTCCCATTCTCTCCCACGGTATCTCCTTTAGATTTTGTATCATTGCATTTAGAGATTGCTTTTAAACAGACGTTTAAGCTATCTTCTCCAATTCCTCAAGGATTTAGTTTAAAGTCCTCTTGATATGTTTTGACATCTTTTTGCCAAATACATTCTTGTTGGTCTTCATGAAGTGTAGCACATCTCTAGCCAGTAGTCCTTCATCTAAGAAGTGAAGATGATGATCTCAGATGAAACTCTCCTGTTAACAGCTAGCTGTTCACTTGCAGTACCTTCTTGTCCCAGTGTGACCTTCTATCTTTCATTGGAAGAATTGGCAAGAATACTGTCTGTGTTCTAAAGTCTTTACTTTCATGCCCAGAGCTCCATAAACCAAGGTAATCTTCGCAAAAGTGTCATTGAAGCCCACATGAATCAGAAGAAAGGAGGCCCCTTTCTCATGTTCTTGTTGAGCTTCAGCAGCTCATGCCAGGTAGACAGCACACTTCATGATTCATCCTATACAGCCTGCACACAGTTCCCTCTGTACTCCCGAAAAATGAATCCCTTGACATCAGCACTTTTATTTTCTTTTTGCTGCATTTGATAGTTAGGCCAGATAAGTCCTTGTTAGATATAGTCAGTTGTAACTGATCTTCCTGTTTGTGCCTCTTCACCACTGTTATCCACAGGAAAAGGTAGTCTGCTTCTGATGGCAAATATATTCTAGGGTGCTCCCTCTGTATCACAGCTGTCTTTATTTTCATTGTCACTTTCTTCCTGTTGGTTTTGTAAGATCAACCCTCCTTCTGTTCTACTCAGAAAGTTCTTATGTTTGCTGATGTATTGAGGAGTCTCCACACATAGCTACAGTGTGTTGACCTTTTCTTCCAAGAGAACTACCAGTTTGGCCTAATTGAAAGTGCAGTCAGAGAGGATTTTTGGCACAGACGATATTGCACACCCATCACAGCAGGCATTTATTCTAGTCAGCTTCATCTTCATCCCACTCAATGTTGCAGAAAGGGAGTTGCACCCACAATGCTACCATAGATGTAGATGTACATCTGGATGTACATTGCACGTGTACATTTGGTTTCTTGGTTTAGAGGCTCAATATTGCTATATTGCAAAAGGGTTGCATACTGCAATAAAACCCAACTCTGCCTACAGTTTCACACTAGGTAGAGCTTCAAAAAGCACTATTTTGTGATGAAACTGTTTCAAAATTTCCCCAGTGGCCCAAACCGATGAATTAAAAAATCTGTTGTATTGAGAAAGGTGTTTCTAACAGGCAGCCTGCTGACAAAATGGGAGTCCTGGGCTGATTGTTCTTAAACTCTTTATAGTCTTTTCCTGATAGCCAAGCCCATCCCCAAACATACAAGCTGGGCATGAGCACAGCTACTTTTCCAGTTAGTGAAGCCGATGGAAGCCATAGATTATAGAGGTGTGCAATTTGGCTAAACCCTATGCCCTTTTTTGTAGCTAGATTTTGATGGCCCACCTGATCCATTTTTCAGGGGTCTCCCGAATTAGGGTGGGAAAAAATACATTTTTCAATCTGGCAGATGAAAGATCCATTTTTGCTCTGGAAAGATCCAGCACATTGACAGTAATTGGGGAACTTCTGAGGCTCCCCTTTCTCTCATCTTTAGGGCATCAGTCTTAAGAAACTATTTTTTCTGGGATTGTTTCTCTTCATATCCTTCAACTAGACGTGGGTTAAGGCATCAGTCTTAAGTAACCACCTTTCCGGGATCCTTTGTTATAGTTACTTTGTTATAGTTACAATATGGACCCCTCCCAATATTTTAGAAACACTTAAGAAACAGTTCACCACCCTCCCTAATTTAGTAATAAAACATTTTTATTGATTGCACAGGCCCAGTAGAGATAGTCCTGTTTAATCTTCTGTTATCCCAGTTTTTCAGCTGCTTATAAAATATCCCAGGCCCCATCTACACTGACTATTTAATGCAGTTCAAAGCTGGCTCCAAACTGTGATGACCAGACAACAAACTCCCACAAAAGCCATTAATGCTCATCAATGCTTTGTGTTTTATGTAATTACCATCCAGGCCTCAAACTGGTTCCTGCAGTTTCTATGTAATCATCTGTACAGCAAAAAAGAACCAAACCACACACACTTTTTCAATACCAGTTTGAAACTGCATTAAATGATTAGTGCAGATGGGTGCCCAGTTTCTCCTCCCATTATTCTTCTTTATCCCCAACTTATTCCAAATGCTGCAAACTGAGTGAAAATTTCAACAGTATTCAGTATTTTGTATTCATTCATTTGCGCTAGGGAAGAAAAAGAAATATGGAGAAAGAATACAAGTTTGTGTATCCTTCTTCATTACCTTTTGCCAACATGATGTTATTTGGTCATACGTAGCCTAGTTTCCACCTGTGAAATATTCTCTTTTCCTGTGAGTAAAGGTGATGGCCTTTAGAACACTTAACACAGAAAAAATATAAGTAAAGGGGGACATTCTTCATGTTGTGCAAGAAGTGGATACAGGGCTTTTTTTGGGGTGGGGGGTGGGGGGCTTCCTTTACAATACATTCATTGAAACTGAAAGATGGAAAATTTGGAGCATAAATAAGGAAATGTTTCTTCAGATAATGCCTAACTGTTGGATTTACTGCCATAAGATATAATGGTTTAAAAGTGTATTGAATTGATTTATACTCTGCCTTTACTTAACAAAATCAAGGTAACTAAAGATTACAAGTTAAAACAATAACATAATAATCCTTATAAATGCTATAGCTGTATTCTCCTAAAAGCAGCTATAAACTACAGAAGATCAAAGAGGGGGGGGGGGGAGGAGAGAGAGAGATTTAAAAGTTCAAAAAGTTATCAAAACTAATTTAATCAAAGAGCTTTTACAATGCAAAACACCTCAAAGGGAATAATAATTTACATCCCAAAAGCCTTCCTCCAAAACAAAATAAAATAAAGTTGAAGCTTTCAAAATACTATTGTATATTGTTGAAGCTTTCAATATACTCTGAAAGGCTATAGAAGTCTGCACAAGAAGTCTGCACAAGGTTCCAGAAAAGAGATGCATCCACTGAAAAGGGCTTCTCCTTGGTTTCATGTTGGCATATGGATGCTTTGCTAAGGAGGAAGATCTATGACAATAATTACAATATACAGGAAAGTGTATAGGAAAATGTGACCCTCTACATATTATGGAGAGGGGTTTTCAAGCTTATCCCCTGAACCAGCTATAGGAAGACAGTGTTAGTCTTTCAACAAAGGATTCACTGATATCAAGATGAATGCTGTAATATGAAGATAGTTCAAGTATAGACTAGAAAGGGAAGCAACTGAACAGAAACAACAGCTCTCTAGCATGTTTGTACTACAGTTATTATTGTTATATTATTATGTTTATTTACACCTCACTTTTTCTCTAGACAAGGAGGTTCAAAGCAGTTTATATTAAAGGCATTTCAAAACAATTTAAAATCTACAAACATACAAACATTAAAACAGAATTAAATATCATTGGTATAAAAAAAACCATAAAATCCATAAAAGCATATTTAAACTAACTTAAAAACCTTAGCATCCCTTGACTTGATCTTAAAATCATTCTTTAAAAGTTGAATGTTGAGGCCCTCACTGGAGGGGGTCTCCTTTTTGTGTTTGCACCATCTACAAGAGAATGAAACTTTTTCTATCATTACTATTAGTGATTGTGTTGTTATTTACATCTTCTATCAAGCCAGCTTTTACTTATGGCAACCCTATGAAGCTCATCAATCCAAGAAGGATATTGAACAGGCATGGGCAAACTGCCTTGGAGCCACACTGTGGGCTCTACTGAGAGGGCCGTGCTGGGCCAGGAGGGTGGGCAGCCAGGTATGTACTGGGTGGGATGGTCCCGGGAGGGACATAGCCTGTAAGGGGGTTGGGCTGGGAAGGGGTGGGACAGGGTCCGGGTCATCCTCAGGTTGTCCTCATGGCTATTCACCCCATCCTTATGCCAGGAGGAAAACAAAACATGCAGCAACTCCCCTATCCTCTTCCTCAACTGTTTTCCCTAATCCTTCTCCCCCAATCTTCAGAAGGCTGCCCTCTCAGCATTATGCCAGGAGGAAGATGAGATAGGCAACTCCCGAGAGTTCTCCAGAGGGCTCTCAGCTGCTGTATGCCTTCACTGGGCCATCCTCTCAGCATAAGGAGACCCTTTTTCTTTTGTCTTTATGCCAGGAAGAGGATGAGACATGTGGTGGCTGAGAGCGCTCCAGAGGGCTCTAAGGCTGCTGCGTACCTTCCTCACCTGTCCTTAAAGATGTGGTGGGCCACTGTGCCCTTATGCCGTAAGAACAGGGAAAATTAGAAGGGCCTGAGGTAAGCACCAAGGGGGCTCCATCCTGCCCCTGGGCCTTTTTTTGCCCATGCCTGAGTTAGAATGTGTCCAAAGGGTGATCCAAGGAATCAAAGGTTTGGAAACCAAGTCCTATGAGGAATATGTGAGGAAGCTGGGTATGTTTAGCTAGGAGAAAAAAGACTGAAAGGGGACAGCAATGTTTAAATATTTGAAAGGATGTCACATTGAAAAGGGGGAGAACTTGTTTTCTGCAGCTCTCGAGACATAATGGAGAACTGGATTAAAATTGCAGGGGAGGGGGAACATTCCAACTAAACATTAAGAACTTCCTGATGGTAAGAGTTGTTCAGCAGTCGAATGTGCTGCCTTGGAATGTGGTGGAATCTCCCTCTCTTGAATTTTTTAAGCAGTGGCTGAAATGCCATCTGTCAAGGATGATTTCATTATGTGTTTCTGCATGGTGGAGGTTGGACTGAATGGTTCTTGTGATCTCTTCCAACTCTGTGACTGTATGAGAAACCTCTGAGATTTCTTGGTCATTGACTGCCCTGTAGGTCTTGCAAATGGAAGACATTATTTCATTGAATGAATCAATCCACCTATAGTGTATTTTCCTTTGTCCCTACTTCTACTTTGCTGAACATCATCATTTCTAATGAGGCATGTCAACTCATGATATGTCTAAAATATGGCAGCCTCGAATAAGTCATTTTTCCTTCTAGTGACAATCCAACTTGAATTTTCTAAGATATATTCCTTTTCCTTGCTACTTCTGGCATTTTCTCTAACTCTGGCATTCAAGGTAAAATTAAAATAGAATTTAATAGAGCAAGAAACATAAAAGTATCTGCATGTGCTTGCTTATCTATGTTTGTACATAAAAAAACTTAACCCACATTCATCGTTTTAACTTCTCTTTATGACTACTATTAAGATTGTCACCCTTTCACTTTACTAGTGTGTATTTAACTTTTATGCACCCAGGGATCTATGCATTGGCTGCAAAAGATAAATAAGAATTCTAGCTCTTTGTTGAGAACACCACTCCTAGTATGTTCCCCCTTGTTCCTGATGAATTTATGATTCCTGAACTCTTTACCAGTTCAGCTACAGACAACATCTAAAATTATGGTTCTGCTTGAAATCACCATGGCTCATAGGTTCCAAATACCAAAACTTGCTTTGTTCTACAGTTAAAGTAGTACAGTACTTAGAGGAAGGCAGATTTCAATTGAACATTAAAAGGAACTTCTTAATCGTAAGAGAAGCTTAGCAATGCAAACAGTTGCTTAGAGACATGGTGGGGTCTTAGGCAACCAACTATGTAATGACAAAAAGGCACAAATATTTGGTTTAAATAAGGACCATTTTATTTAATGAGTTATGCCTGGGAATAGAATGAGGAGAAACCTGATATAAGCGTGACTGAGATGTCAACCAATGATGATCTCCCTAGCCTCTCTGAAATGCCTGACCCTAAAGGCAATCCAATTCTCTGACTTGTAGACTTGAGCCTGGATCTGTTTTTAGCCATTCCCTTCAGCCAATCCAGCTTCTTCAGTTTGATTCATTATTTGTAACAACAAGGGCCCAGCCATTATGGATTCCCATCAGAAAAGAGACCATGTGGCAGCCGATCATGGCTCCTCCCTCTCATTTGGCATCACAATTGAATCTTTTTTTTAGTTTTCTTTATTTTCCTGATTCATTTTATTTAGTGGGACTGACTGGGAGTTGGGGGACCTGAGGAACAAAGGATGGATCAGACATAAGTAATCTTCCAGCTCTGTCCCCTACATATATGAACAGCCCCCTGGCAATATTATTACAGCCTCTATTCAAGGTGGCCATTAAAATAACCTCCTATACACAGTGTTGTCACCCTTTAAATGCCTTACAATCAGGTTGGGAGAGAGGAATAAAAAATGAACCATAATATCTGTATTTTTAAAAGCAATTATTATGTTGTATTATGTTAAATTGAATTAAATAGAAACATAAATAGAAAAATATTTTAAAAGCTGAAAATGCTTTAGCTTAATATTCTGCACTGAACAGAGGGATTGAGTTTGATGACCCATGAGTGCCCTTCCGACACTGTGACATTATGAGTCTTTTACAATATCAGTACAACCAAATAGTTCACACTTACTTGTGCTAAAAAAGCAGTCGGTTTGCTCTGCTTCAGGTCTCTTAACAGGGAGACAGGCACAATCTTTTCTAATGCCTGCTTTGTTCAGGTTTTTTCACTGCAAATCTATTTGTCAAGGTTATTTTTAAATGGATGAGATTCAAAGTGGCCCATTATTGCAGAAGCTTAACAATCACTTGCAAGGTGAACCATAGAACTTCGCTTCTCCTCCTGTTTTGTTTTTGTATTTCTTTATTTATTGGGGGAAAAAACTGTTCCAGTGAATGAACATTTTCTTTTGCAACTAGATGCCTCCTTTTTTAACCTTCCTTTCACCATTCTGAAAAATAGCAGTCACTGCTTCTCCACCAAAGGACTAAAGAGATCAAATAATTAACCCGATGCCTGGCCAACAGGAACACAATGCACAAGTGCCAGATGTTATGTAAGCTGAAAGACTAAATGGACCAAGAAGCACAATTTGATGGCAATTTGAGAGAGCTGCTAAATGATGAGAAATATGACATCCTCTCTGCACTTCATGAAGAACAGAAACCCATTAAACTGACTTTAGAGCCATTTGGGAGCCATTTCTAAGTCTTGCTAGTAAGTACCCATCAACTCATTAACCTCTGACCCAGATGGATTGTGAAGACAGTGCTAAAATATAACTGTTCAGGGGTTTTGTATGTGTTCATAATCTGTCTGAAACTCTGCTTTATTGTGGCAATATTATAGAAAGTGTGCACATAAATGGAGAAGTGTACATCGTTGGTCTGCATTCTGTGGGGGATCTGTGTATGTGTATTTGTCTTCAACTTACTTGTTGACTTGTGGTGACATCATCCATTAATTCATAGGATTATTTTAGGAAAGGAATATTGCAAGGTGTTTTTTTTTTTTTGCCATTTTCTTCCTCTGAAATACGCCAAGAGCACCTGGCATTCATTGGTGGTCTCCCATCTAAGCACTTGCTAGGGCTGATTATGCTTGTTTTTTGAGATTAGAAGGAATAAAGTGCCTTTAGGGTATTTACATTGTTTAAAACTGATTTTATCACATAAATGTGTATTATGATGTTGCACAATTCTCATATGATCAGAAGACATAGTTACGTGTTCAGGATCATTTCACAAATTGAATCAGTATGGCCATTTTGCCATGGGCCCCATTGCATGATGCCTGGAGGTGTGCTATTGAATCCGTTATAAATTACTATGAGACTTGTTTCACAATGTGAACTCCCATTGCACAACAAGGCATGGCATAGGATACCCAGCAGGAGATATTAATATGCAACTTTTCAAATTTCAGGACTTTGTAAATGGCTAAATATTAATTTGCATAAAAATCTTGGGTTGTGCAAAACAAAATAACATTCTCTGCAAAGGAAATGTTTTATTTTGCATAAAATACATTGTTTTAATTATAACATGTTGTACAAAACCACCCACACATTTTGCTTGCAATTTTCTTCTTAAAAAAACCAAAACTGTGAACAAAGTATATTACTATAGTTAATATTTTAAAAAATCAACAATTCTAGTGGCTATCATACTATATCAAAAATCATTTTTATGAAGGAAGTAAAAGAATGTAGAAATTTTCAGGCACATTCATATGCTTAGTGCCTATGAAATACACATAATGAGATGTATTTCACAAATCCGAATCTATCCTATATAAATCCACATTCTATGAATTTGAGAAGAGATGAGCACACTGGACATCGATGTGAAGTTAGCAGAAATTCAACAAAACAGAGAAGGAAATATCTTTATACCCTTAGTTAGGGTGAATCCCCAGCCTCAAGCAAAACAGGAGGAGAGAGATTGAATTATACTTTGTATGAAGTAGAAGTTCCCCATGGTGACAGTAATGGAAATACACTCAGGAAACTTTTTTGCCTAAGGGTGGGAAAAGTTTGGCTCTCCAGGTGTTTTGGACTTCAACCCCCCCCCCCAATTCCCCCAGCCAGTAGGCTATTAGGAGTTGTGGGAGCTGAAGTCCAAAACACCTGGAGGGGCAAACTTTGCCCATGCCTGTTTTAGGCAGTTATGAAATCATAAATTAGACTTAGAGCATAGAATCATAGAATCAAAGATTTGGAAGAGACCTCATGGGCCATTCAGTCCAACCCCATTCTGTCAAGAAGCAGGAATATTGCCCCTGACAGATGGCCATCCAGCCTCTGTTTAAAAGCTTCCAAAGAAGGAGCCTCCACCACACTCCGGGGCAGAGAGTTCCACTGCTGAATGGCTCTCACAGTCAGGAAGTTCTTCCTCATGTTCAGATGGAATCTCCTTTCTTGTAGTTTGAAGCCATTGTTCCGCGTCCTAGTCTCCAAGGATGCAGAAAACAAGCTTGCTCCCTCCTCCCTGTGGCTTCCTCTCACATATTTATACATGGCTATCATATCTCCTCTCAGCCTTCTCTTCTTCAGGCTAAACATGCCCAGCTCTTTAAGCCACTCCTCATAGGGCTTGTTCTCCAGACCCTTGATCATTTGAGTCGCCCTCCTCTGGACACATTCCAGCTTGTCAATATCTCTCTTGAATTGTGGTGCCCAGAATTGGACACAATATTCCAGGTGTGGTCTAACTAAAGCAGAATAGAGGGGTAGCATTACTTCCCTGGACCTAGACACTATGCTCCTATTGATGCAGGCCAAAATCCCAACTGCTTTGTATTCTTACTATCACCATGACCACCAATGATAGTAAATCTAACCTTAAAAGCCAGTCAGCCATCTCCTGAGATGAAGATGTGTGATGTTGCAGAGTGGGGTTTTGAAGAATGACATGACCAGCTCTCTATCATGAGCAAAAAAACAATTTTAGGAGGAAAGATAGCAATGATCTTTGTACGGATCTGTTACTACTATTTATCTCAGCCTCACTTGCTCATGGGATGGGGCTGATCACATCCTTCTACAGCACCTTGCTCTTTAGTAGTATAGACTTCCATTGCTCCAGGTGGCTGACTGAGACCACAAGCAGGGCCCCAGCCAAGGGTGGTGGGGAGTGAAAGGATCATGCATCCTCCTTCCTAAAGTAATGCACAAGCATACATCATCTCTGGAGCCAGCCAAAACCGAAATCCATGTATTTATTATTATACTCAATTAAGCAGTGGTTAGTTACATTTATTTATTCATTATGTGAGCCAGGCTTGATTTCCCTAAGTGGAAAGGGGTGAGAAGTTCATTTTAATGTGAACTCATCAGACTAACACTTTCAAGAGCTACACATGAACCGGAACAACGTTATACAGCAATACTCACACTTTTCCAAAAAGAGAATGCAATTCTAAATCAAAATGGGCACAATAAAGCAAACAGAAGAAAGAGTGCACAAAAATGTTTATACTGGGGGATAGTATAGATCAAAATGAATGATAGTTGGGAAGTCATTTCCAAAAATGGATATATTTAAAATAGGATGATATATATTGGGAGAAACATTGGCAAAGTATAAGCTGAACCAAATATAAGCTGGGGCACCTAATTTTACTGCACAAAACTGGGATCACGCTTGGTCTGACCTCTCTGCCACAACCGTCCCGTCTTGGGTGGCCCTTCACGGTTTCGCTCATGACATCATTGAGGTGCTCAAGCTCCAGCGCCACAACAAGGCGGTGATCCTTTGCTGGAGGGGAAAAAGTATTGGCTCAAGTATAAGCCGAGGGTGGGAAATGCAGTAGCTAATGGTAAATTTTAAAATAAAAATCAATACCAATAAAATTACATTAATAGGTTAAATGTTTTTGACTATTTACATTCAACCTTCAATGTAAATGTGCTAACGTATCCTTCTGATAATAATAAGGGAAAATAAATGTAATAAAATAATAATAGAGTACAATAATGGAAATGCAATAATAACAGTAACAATAGAGAAAAATAATAAATGTAATAATAATAGAGTAAAATAATAAATGTAGAAATAATAATAGAGTAAACTAATAAATGTAATAATAATAGAGTAAACTAATAAATGTAATAGAAATAATAATAGAGTAAAATAATGTAAATGTAATAATAGTAATAAATTGAGTAAACAATAAATGTAATAATAATAACAGAGTAAAATAATAAATAACTTTAAATCAAGAAAAAACTGAGGGGGGCTTTTTCAGCCTAAAAATGGCTGAAAAAACCGGCTTATACTCGAGCAGATACGGTAATAGTTCTCTACTAACCTTGAAGATTCTCTGTGAATCCATGCTCAACCATGAAAACCCACTGAATGGCTTTGGACAAGTTGTACACTCTCTCATCCTACGATGTGGTAATGGCAACCCCCCTCTACATAAACCTGGAAAAAACATGATAGTGATGAACATACTAAAAACAAACCATGCTGAAAACAAGTCTAATTCTTACTCAGTGCATGCCAGCTTATTCATACTTTTTCCTAAATTCTTTTATACCAGACTTCAGTTAAAATGGCATTCATTTCCCCCAGTCCTGGGCTGTTGTCAGTATTGCAGTGTACAAGTATACAAGTAACCAATAGATATGTTCCAAGTAGGTACTTCTTTAATGAAGAATTTGGTACCAGAAGCAGGAATAATATGAAAAGAATAAGGATATGTTTCTACTTGAAGAAAACATGAACAGTTAAACATATTTCAACAATCTTTTTATTAAAAAGTAAAACATATGCATATGTGAAATTGAATAACTAGGCAATTGAAGTATTGTATAAGTAAACAAACCATTCTGAACCTTCTGGAGACTATGTGAAGGCTTCCTACAAAATGGATCCAAGATTGACTTGAAGGCTCATAACAACATCAAAAAAACTGCCACAAAACTACATTATTCTGAAAATTTTCTAAACTTTGCCTGTACTGTTCAGACTATGATTTTTAAAGGTGAATTGGTTAGACAGGAGCTCCACCAATACCATGGAGGTTATTCCAGTGTAAATTTGGACCAGATCACCTTGGATCCAGCAACTATGTGCAGAATCTGGGGCCAGTGTCCAGATGGTTTGAGATCACATCAGACTCACTAGACAGTTGCCTAATCCTCCATGTTGCCATTGCTGCTTCCCATGAGCTACAGAGCTCCATCTAAGCACCCAACCATCACCTGATGCATCTGCCCATGTTAAAATGGGGTATCTGTGCAGTAAGCAAGAAGGAGGGGAAATTGACCTTCTTCGTTTTTGCTGTTCATGCAGGTGCTCTGACATCAGCAGATGCAATTATGGCAGCCAGACACTCTCAACAAACTCCCTGACCAGTGGAGAGTAGTGTTGACAACATCACAGGACTAGTCATCTTTCTCCTGCATTGATCAGCACAAGGAAAGTGAATCAATGGCAGTGTTCATCTGGAAAAGGGAATCTGTTCAAAATGGGCCACATCCAGCTCTCCAGATTGAAGTGAAGTCCCTGGATACTGTGAAGTTTCCAGCAAGCTCCAGAGTATCCCCTGACTCTGCCTAAAGTGGGGCAAAGTCAGATTAAACCCAAAGAACCAACGATACGCATTGGATGTTGCTTTGCATCATGGCAACAGACAACAGTACATTCATTGTGAGTCTATTTTGGCCAGTGTAGACAAGCCCAGATTTCTGTCTAATGCCCACATCATGCTTTGCTACCTGGTTACAGTAATAAGCTTCTACATTTGGAAGAAAGATGCTCCACTTATTAGATACAGTCCTTCAAAAGCCATAACCATTTCCTTGACATTTTTCTTGCTCATTGGTGTTCCCAGCTGTTTTCATTCAGCCAATGCCACTTTGAAATAAAGAGGATAAGATGTAAAAAGCTGATAACTGTAAACAAGACATTAAAATACACTCCTGAAGTGGAAGAGATCATCCTTCTTTATTACAGACTCAAATATCCTATTGTACAATCTTGAAGCATGAGCAGGGCACTTCACCCAAGTAGACTGAAGGATGCAAGGTCCTTGGTGCAAAAAGATATTTTTTGGTGTTTTATGAAAAAGCAGATATTTTATAATGGAAAAAGCATAACTTCTCACACTATCATAGCTATAAACAAAGCCAAAGTTCAACAACATATTGGAGGGGCACACACACACACACACACACCTGTATATTTCTCAAGCATGTGTCCATATTCCCCATCTCGGAGAGACATATGTAGTGAGATTGAAAGCTGCTATAGAGTATTTCCCAAAGATAGACAATATAGTCCCATTTTTGCTACTATCCCTCTTTTCAGAAAAGGAGCCTGTATCCCAATTTCTTAGATGAAAGTGAGAGTCACATGTTATCTTATCTATATATACATACATAAAACTAACATATGCCAAATAAAAAGTTATTATTTCCATGTGCTCTGTACTGCTACTTGTAACAAGTTCTTTCTGATTGTGAAAGCCATGTTTCTTGTAGGTCCGCACATTCAAACCTTATCAACAAGAACAACTACACAAAGTGAATTTAACTGTCCATATAGCCATAAGCAATAATCCATGGCTGAATGAATTCCAGTCAATTCCTAACCTATTCTCAAGTTTTGGAACTCAGTGTTCTCTGGATGGCAAGGCTTCCATGAGCATGGGCAGTGAACCTGCTTGGGGGTGGATTTCAAACTTTTTTAAAAAAAGATCCAATGTGCTGAGTATATTGGGAGGGGTGGGTTCAGCTCCTGGAAAATACTCCTCAAGTTCAGAGTGTAAACTTAAGTAAATTCACTCAATTAGATAGAGGCTATCACTGCTACTAATCTAGTGGGATTCAGACAGGTATATGCTCAGGCACCTTGGAGGAACAACTAGTTCTAGATCAGATAAGCATTTGGTCTGATACAGATTCAGGGCTCTTTATAATTTCTTTTGAGAGATGTTTAAATTGACAATTAAATAAAAACTCAGAAGTTGTGGTAGCAACATTACCTGACACTTGTCCCAGGGGCCCATTCATACCACACAACAGTCGTGCTATTATGTCTATGGAATCCTGGGCATAATGGTGTAAAGTTAGAAAATGTTGACCATTTCTGCTACCTTGGCAGCCACCTCTCCATAAAAGTCAACATTGACAATGAAATACAACTCCGTCTGAGCTCTGCAAGTGCAACATTTTTCTGAATGAAGCAGAGAGTGTTTGTGGATCAGGACATCAATAGGGAGACCAAGGTGTTTCTTCATAAAGCACCCCCTCCCAACCCTGTTATATTCCTGCGAAATGTGGACTGCTTACAGACGTCATATGCAACTCCTGGGAACAATTCCATCAACGTTGCCTCTAGAAAATCCTGCAAATCTTTTGGGAAGACACACGGACTAATGTGAACATGCTGGATGAAGCAAAGATCACCAGCATTGAAGTGATGCTCCTATGTCATCATGTTATCTGAATGCTCAATCACTGTTTCCAAAAGTGGTTACTATACTCCCAACTCAAGAATGGGAAATGTAATGTTGGTGGACAGGAAAAGAGATTTAAAGATAGGCTTAAAGCCAACCTTAAAAACTGTGGCATAGACAATGAGAAATGGGAAGCGCTTGAGCACTCTAACTGGAGGTCAGCTGTAACCAGCAGTGCTGCGGAATTTGAAGAGGCATGAATGGAGGGTGAAAGGGAGAAATGTGCCAAGAGGAAGGCGCATTAAGCCAATCCTGACCAGAACCACCTTCCACCTGGAAATCAATGTCCTCACAGTGGAAGAACATGCGGATCAAGAATAGGGCTCTACTACTACCTATGGACCCACCGCCAAGACACTACACTTGGAGGACCATCATCCTCAGACTACGAGGGATCGCCTAAGCACAGTAAGTAAGAAATCCTGGGATTATCACTTGAGAGAGGAGTAATTAGACTTTTAGGCAGAAGGCTTTGGTTCCACTACAAACCCAAGGATTATTTAGGGTGCAAACATAGCAATTAAAAATAACACTATAATTGTGTAGTACTGAATAACTCCAGGTTGCCAGTATATATATATATATCTGACTGTGTTAGTAATTGAACTAGAGAAATTCATGGAAAACACTGACAGAAATGCTAAGTAACTTTGCTACCTCAGCCCTTGAGGAGAGCATCACAAAATTAGAGCAGTGCCTTTCCTTTAAAAGTGCCTGTTACTGCCAAAACATTTTATTTAAATAAACAATTTCCGGAAGCAGCTGAAACCATCACTCAGAATATTGCTCTTTTAAAGACTCTATCAAAATGCTCAGAGTGTAAGATGGATTTAAATAATGCATTGTGCGCTACTGTCTCGTCTCTGAAAGTAGAGCAAATCGAGGGAAAAAAGTTGCTCGTGTGAAGGTTGACTTAACGTATACTGTAGCAGCTGAGTTAGCAGTATTCTTTTTTAAAAAAGGAAAAAGAAAAGAAAGTAAAGCAAAGGACTCCCTGGAGCTGAATACTGATGCTGAGTCGCTAAATAAGGCAATGAAAAAGATTGTAGAGTACCAAAAAAGGGGGAGGAGAGGTAACTTATGAAACTGAAGGTTCCAGTTGAACCTCAAGGAGGATTATTCCTTCTCAATACTACAATGTCTGTAGGGAAGCTGGGAACAGGGATCAACACATCCCTTGTTGTCAAAGGCTTTCATGGCAAGAACCACTGGGTTGTTGTAGGTTTTGGGGGCTATATGGCCATGTTCTAGAAGCATTCCCTCCTGACATTTCACCTGCATCTATGGCAAACATCCTCAGAGACTTCATCACCTTCATCCAAAGTCATATGGCCAGCATGACTGCATGGAGTGCCATTTCCTTCCTACAGAAGTGCTACTTATTGATCTATTTACATTTGCATGTTTTCTAACTGCTAGGTTGGCAGGAGCTGGGTCTAACAGTGGGAGCTCACCCAACACCCTGAACTTGAACCGTTGACCTTTTGGTCAGCAAGTTCAGCAGCTCAGTGGTTTAACCTGCTGTACCAACAGGGGTCCACCACAATCTTACAACAAACCTGCTTTAGCCCACTCCCAAGGCCACATGAGAATAAACCCCTAAACCAATGGAACTATCAAGTTGCAAAAAATATCCTGAATTCCCTCTAAAAAGAAATCCCACTAAAGCGAACAACAATAGTTCGCTAGGCTCTCATGTCCTTTGTAATTCCTTGAGTAATCCTAAATCTATAATGCGATTTATGTACTTTTCATATAGCATAATAGAGACCCTAAGAAGTGTTGTTTAAAGTTATTTGATATTTCATCCAGTTATCACGTCAAGTGATAAAACTCCCACATGAAGAAGGCACATTGCCCTGTTTCTGGTTGCCCTATGAATCATCAAAATAATGAAAAGAAACCGTTTGCCCAGACCTAAGCCTAACGGCCCATTCAAAAATAGTACTGAACTTTCAGCATCGAATGCAAGACCTCAAGGCATCCTACAAAATTAGAACAATATTTCAAAATAACTGATATTTAAATGGGAAAAGTCAGGCAGTAGAAATGAAGTAGACAAATTGTGACTGGAATTGTGAAGGTTTATCTAACAAACTGTGAACTCAGAAGAATGGTCTTGTTATTTGCTCATTCCCTAGCCATCGCTGGTAATTGAGAGCCAGATGTTTGGCTCAATTAAAGCTAGTGAGATCAAGAAGGGACTGGTTATGAGCAAGGGGGAAGAAGTGGAAGGATCAAGAGCAAACAAGTGGTTCATATGGTGTAGATTTACCCTCTTAAGGTGAGCTAGAAGAGGTTTACCAGAAACCACATAAGGAAGAGAGAAACTGAGCCATAGAAGAGAGTCAAAAAGATGTAAAGAGTCTTTGTATAGGACTTACATTGGGCATTTACAAGGGTAAGACTGTAGTGGTCCATATTGTAAGTAGCCAGAATCCTGCAGAGGACAGGTGCAAATTTGCGCTCATTCACTGAAATACTTGAACATGTTCACTTTTATTGCCAGGAGCCCCCAGTGGCACAATGGGTTAAACCTTTGTACCAGCAGGACTGAAGACTAAAACATCAAAACATCCTGGCATCCCCTGGGCAACATCCTTGCAGACGGTCAATTCTCTCACATCAGAAGCAACTTGCAGTTTCTCAAGTTTCTCCTGACACACACACACATACACAAACTTCCATTGCCTTTTTCAGAACTTGCTTTAATTGTATGTGTCTTAGAATGCAGCACTCCAGACTGAATGAAGTACTTCAGTGTAGGATGTCATTCAGCGCAACAGTCATGGAGTTAATTAATGAATTAATACATAACTCCACATTGATATATTGATGTGACACAACCCCAATGTAGTCTCACATACACTGGCAGTTTTAACCTTTCTCTCTCTCTCTCTCTCTCTCTCTCTCTGTTGTTATCTCAAAGAATCTATCATTATTATTTGCCACCAATTTCCTTGTCAAGAAACTGATTCCTATATTCTCATGGAATTTTCACACAGAGACACTTATTAAGACCAACATATGTATGCTCTCTTTCTTCTAGCTATCCATGGTGCATGTGGATGGAACTTCTCTTTTCAAAAATAATATATTTATTAAATACAAAAATGGTTTACAATATATTACACACATTTAAGGATTAATACTAGTAAACCACAAACTACCAAAATCAATCAATAGAAGAAGAAGAATAAGGGGAAGAGGAAGAAAACAACCCCAAAATTAGTAGAAAACAAGGTATAGCTTTTAACCTCCCACTGAAGATATACTTTGCCTCGTAAACCTACTTCCTATAGTACAAACTATATAACTTTTATTATCTGCCAAACTAGCTAGCATATGTAAATATAATGTGATTTCTACTGTTCTTTAAACACTATCGCTCATGATCTGCTCCAATTTTCTCTTCAAAATGGCACAACTGGATGTAACTTCACCTTTATCCTTGCAAGAACCCAAGAGGGGAAGAGAAAGAAAGACTGAGCTAAGTGAAGATTTGTTCTCTAAAATCCCCAACAAGATCTACTACTCTTACTAGTAACCTTTCAGGTCCCTATGGTGTAGGGTCAACTGGGAAAGAAAGAGAGGCAGAATATTATGGTTAAGTGAAGATTTGAACTCTGGTGCCTACAGCCAAAAGTCTTTTTCCCAGTCATTTCCCCACATACATTGCTCTTACTAATAACCTTTTAGGTCTCTCCCCCCACCCCTCCACACGCACACAAACACACACACACACATGCACCTGTGTGTGAGGGGTCCTTTCACATTAGAAGCCATTGTGTAAACATTCACTTCAACTATTGTGATTCCATCCTGTGGAATTCTAATAGTTTGTCATTTGCTCAACTTTGACCTATGGCAACCCTCGTGGTACATCTACACTGTAGAGTTAATGCAGTTTGGCACCACTTAAGCTCAATGCTATGGAATCATTGGAATAGTAATGCAATGAGGCACCAGTACTCTTTGAAAGAGAAGATTTTATAAAACTCCAGCTCCCATTATGCCATAGCATTGAGCCATGACAGTTAAAGTGATGTCAAATTGCATTAATTCTAAAAAGTAGATGAAAATGGAAAATGACTTTATCAACTGCCCTACTCAAGTCTTCCAGATTCAGAATTGTTAATTTGAATCAGTCCACCTGTAATTTGCTCTATCTCATTTTCAACTTCCTTCCACTTTTGTTGTTGTTTATTTGTTCAGTCACTTCCGACAAGAAAGGAGATTCCATCTGAACATTAGGAATAACTTCCTGACTGTGAGAGCTGTTCAGCAGTGGAACTCTCTGCCCCGGAGTGTGGTGGAGGCTCCTTCTTTGGAGGCTTTTAAACAGAGGCTGGATGGCCATCTGTCAGGGGTGCTTTGAATGCAATATTCCTGCTTCTTGGCAGGGAGTTGGACTGGATGGCCCATGAGGTCTCTTCCAACTCTATGATTCTATGATTCTATGATTCTTCGTGACCTCATGGACTAGCCCATGCCAGAGCTCCCTGTCGGTTGTGGCCACCCCTTGTTCCTTCAAGGTCAAGCCAATCACTTCAAGGACACCACCCGTCTATCTTGCCCTTGGTTGGCTCCTCTTCCTTTTGCCTTCCATTTTCCCCGGCATTATTGTCTTCTCTAAGCTTTCCTGTCTTCTCATTATGTGTCCAAAGTACTTCATCTTTGCCTCTAATATCCTTCCTTCCAGTGAGCAGTCGGGCTTTATTTCCTGGGGTATGGACTGGTTGGATCTTCTTGCGGTCCAAGGCACTCTCAGAATTTTCCTCCAACACTACAATTCAAAATCTTCCTTCCCTCAACCTTCCTTATGGTCCAGCTCTCACATCCATAGGTTATTATGGGGAATACCATTGCTTCCACTTTACCAAGCATTATAATATATTCCAATGATTCATGTCATCTCACGATATAGGAAAAATGATGATGGTTTTAGTTTACTCTATGAAGGAGGCGAAAGGGGAATATCTATGCAATTGCTTTAGATGGATAGCTCTAGAAATCCCCATCGTGAAATGTGCATGACATCTCCAGCAAACCTTTCTGTTACTAAAACCAGGCTTCTGAGTATTTTTGTAGAACATTTCAAAACTAAAAGGATTACTTTTAATAAGCAAATGTAAACATATCACTGCTTATACTTTTCCATTGCATTTTTATGTTAAGCAGCAGTTCATATAGAGTAACTCACAACTAATATAAATGATCAGAGCCATCAAACAAGAGAAGTAGAACTGCAATACAATAAAATGTAACAAGCAAACATCAACCAAATGTGCTTTTTCTAATATAAAACATGGTTTCTCTCTCTGTCTCCCTTTGAAAGACAAACAGAATTCTTCCAGAATGGAAAAGGGCATGAGGCAATGTTAAAGTTCAAACCATAGTCATTCAGCTGTGCACATTTAACAGAGATGGCAGGACACTTTGTGCAATCCAGGAAGCATTGAGCAAGCCCTGAGGAAAATGGCATCTCATGCCTTCGTGCGATTTTGTGCCAGGAATCCCTCACAGATGATCCAGTATGTCACAGGCATTTTGAGGGCCTTACCAATTAACTGATGCTCGACCTGAAGGTTTATCAGGCTTTTAAAAAAACATGCCTTGATATATTTCAGTCAACTAAATACTCGTATGCTTTCAGTCAATAAGTGAATCATTAGAAAAGGAGGAAAACAACTGTAGAGATAACAAAGGAGCACTTAATGGTGCATCTACACTGTAGAGTTAATGCAGTTTGACAGCACTTAAACTCAATGCTGTGGAATCATTGGAATGGTAGTGTAATGAGGCACGAGCACCCTTTGACAGAGAAGACTTTATAAAACTGCAGTTCCCATTATTCCTTAGCATTGAGCCATGACAATTAAAGCGGCATCACTTTGCATTGATTCTATAAAGTAGATGAAAATGGAAAATGATGTAATTTATCTTTAAAAGATGATCACATATTCCAATCTGTAAAGTCATCGAATGCAGGAGTTTTTCCCCCTGTCAATCTATTCTTTCCTGTTCTGCTTGGTTAGAATTTTTAAAGCCTTAGCTGAAAACTAAAACAAAAAGTGGTGTTTTGCTTTAGTGGCATTGTATGTATTCTGGTCCTTAGCTTGCAAGGAGATTGTTGTCCGCCTGGGGCATGCTGTGACTGCATAATCTGATTGATCGGCTTTGTTTGTTTGTGCAAAAGAGACTGAAGTGTTAACAAAAGCTCCTCAAGCAGAGGCTGGAGGCATTGTGTGATGTGGATTGCAATTCCAGACTCTTCTGACTTTTATATGTACACGTAAGGATTGAAAATCTCTAACACAATATATCATAAAACTCTTGTGAAAGAATGACAGCTTACCATATTTTAATGACCAACCAAAGGGATAGGAAAAAACCTCTGTGCCCAAGAATTAACTCTTGGGCACAGAGCTCTTGAATAAGCTCTTGGTCTCCAAATTGGATGGGGCAAACATATCTGATTGCAAGTTGCAAGAAGTAGATGCTTATAGTTGTGATCAAATGAGAGTGATAGAGAAAAACTATGCTATAAAACTATGCTGTCCTAGCATATCTGGCATGTCTGAATAGAGAGTCAGTAATATAGAGGAGATCCATTAGGAATTTAGGTTTACCATGAATAAGGATAGATAAATAGGCTTAAAGGCTTCATAGTGTTTCGGTGCGGAAAGTCATGGTGAAGGGTGCACGGGTGTGGGGATGAGGGTTTATTTTGTTCAGGATAGGGGTTTTGGATTGAGTGTAAGGTCTGGGGTATGTGTGTAAAATGCCATGTGCTGATTTCCTGAATGTTATGAAAAAAAATTAATACTAAGCTTTGACTGAAAGCAGTGGAAAACAGCCAGAAATAGCAAGTTTATGTGTATTAAGATATGTAAATGATAATAATTTGTACTTAACATCAAAATTAACTGATTGATTGAATAAGGTAGATAGGCATGTACATGTCAAAAATATTGGTACCTGATTATATCTGATTTGCCATTGTTTGCTTTTCTGTTATGTACCATAATCAAAATAGTTTTCACCAAAAATAAAAAAAATAAATAAAAATAAATAAAAATAAAACTATGCTGTCTTCAGAACAACTATGCTATAATAAAACCTGAAATGTTTTCCTATGAACTTCATGAAGTTTAAAGCTGTATTTTGATGTGTTGGAGCTGAAATATTCCCTAAATCTCACCTAAAAACCCTTGGATGACAATTTCTTCTTCTTTGCCTTTGTGAGATGTCTGTAGCTCTTGAATTGGTGTTGGTCTTTGGTGTTAGACTTCTTGTCCTAGATTGTTTAGAGACTATTGGGAGCCATTTATGAGTTTAACACCACAGAATCAATCATGATCCCTGTATCCTTGTGACCCATGCCTGCAGTTTCATTTATCCTCATCAGACAAAATAAAATACATCCTCTCTAGGCATTCCAAGAATACCGCTAGATATTCTTGGCCTGGAAGCCCTTTATTTCAAATATCCACATGAAGTCTGGGAACATAGCCCCTGTGAATATAGAGGTTGTACTGTATATAGATGTCGCAATGTCAATTCCGAGTGAAGGAAATGTGCGCTTTCTGTATTATTACATATCAGTGGAGAGAAGGTAGCCAGCAGAGAAAGCCAGGCCCTCCTTCATCTTTTGCTATACTTTTAACTCTCCCAGATTAATTTCTCATCTGTGGTGTCTATTTGAGTGGAAGTTAAAAGGTTCTCTAGCCTGCGTTTCCTGGCTAACATTCTATTACATCTCACAGAAGTGTTTGTAGAAACACCTATTCCCATGTTGCCATTAAAGCTTAGACTTTATTCATGTAGAAGATATGCATCTCCTTAGAAGTGTCTTTCAGACTTTGATTTCAGAAAGATATATACCCAGTGACAAACTCCTCAGGTAGATTCAAGTTGAAAGTCATATCTTCTCTTCTGGGAACCTTTCCCAATAAATTATGTAACATTATAAAAGAGAACTGGTACATCTGAGGAAGGACCAATCTAGTTCTGTTCACCTAGCAGCCAGCCCATGCTAGTGAGAAGCTCATGAGAACACCATAAGCACAATAGTATCCTCTGAGTCCTTGTCATTAGCAGCTCTTGTTCACAGAAACACTGTTATTAGAAATAGTAGGCAATAATCTTAACAAGTAGTCATTAAGGACCTTAACCTCTAGGAATTTATCAAATCCCTTGCAAATCTCTTCCAAACTGGCAGCCATAGCCATATGAAGTGTCACTAGATTCCACAACTTAACAACATGCTGATGAACAGCTGCTTATCTGGTTGTCTGCGCTGTGTAAGTATTGCTTGCAAGTGATAAAGCATGGATGTGTTAGAAAGTCTGTGTGTTGATTTAAAATGCATAAATGGATGATATATGTAGGCTGTTATTTGTGAATTATGATCAATTCATATTTGGAGATGCCAGTAGTGGGTGTATGAAGGCCATCACTTTACCCCTGTGAAAGTTACTAAATCCCCCATTTTCTCCACTAACATAAGGAGAACATTGTATTCACCACCCTTTAATGCAGAAATGCTTTTTTGACCTTTATTTCTAGAAATTAGGAAGCATACTTTTTGTATTTCTGCAAACAGATATTGGTGGTACAGTAGAGCCTCGCTTATCCAACCTTCGCTCATCCAGCGTTCTATATTATCCAATGCAGTCTGCCTCCTGATCCATAGCTGTTTCACTACATTGCAATGTTTTGATGCTAAATTTGTATCGAACTGCTTTTACCATGTATTGAACTGCTTTTTCTGTTAATTTGTTGTAAAACACAATGTTTTGATGCTTAATTTGTAAAATCATAACGTAATTTGACGTTTAACATGCTTTTCCTTAATCCCTCCTTATTATCCAACATTTTCTACCGGCCCGTTTATGTTGAATAAGTGAGATTCTACTGTATGTGAGAGCGATGTGTTTGGACAGAGGCTTTCTCCTGGATCTCTGCTGACCACCCCCTCTTGACTGATACACATTCAGACAGAAACTTCTTAGTCTCCTTCATTCTGAAATGACGTTGTGCTATCATTATACAGTATAACGTCTTTATCTATAAGGAAAATGTTCCTGGACTTCATTTAGATTTGTAAAAGTATGGAAAACAAACAAATCCAATTGAAATGAAGGGATACATATTATCTAATGGTTACCTGTCTTTGCTCAAAGCAGGGTCTTTGCTTCAAGGGTTACAGGCACAATAAATGCTTAAATCTGGAATGGCTCCCTCTTCACAACACAATAATGGATACAGTTTTATCTAATACATTATTTTTATAGAGGTGGTGGCTAAATATTTAAAAGAGGCATTTTAGAAGTCATTTAAAGTTATTATTTGTCTCTAACTTTTTAATTTAGAAAGATCTTTCTGGAAGGCCACATGCATTTTTCTCAATACCGCATGTCATTAGATGCTATTTTAATAACCATAGCCACATATGCATATATCTCATTTTGCTTATTTTTGTATTGCAGTCGGAACTTGAAAGTTGGCCACTTGATCATGGACTCAGGGAGAAAGGATAAAAAAGGGAAAGAATGTGGAATTCCAGAGACATAAACCTTACCTATTCTTCTATTGGACACAGAGGACAAGAAAACAGGAGACCCACATATGGTTAGTGCAGAAACTCTCATACAACATCAAACTATGATATGGTCACATAAAGAATTGGACTGGCCAACTTTTATTGAATACTAGCATATATACTTGGCATTGCCCAGGTTTGCCTTTTATTTGTGGTCCTTTCTTTCCTTCTTTCCTTCCCTACCCTCATGTTCCCCCCTTTCCATTTATTTCCATTCCCTTCTTTCTTTCCATCCTTTATCTTTCTTCTTTCTCCATTCCTTTCATTCAACTTCATTCCTTTTTGTTGTCAACTCTGTTTGTTTAATTGAAACCCGTAAATTAAATTGGATAATAAATTTTATATGTGTCAAATTTGGTCTGGGTCCATCATGTCATGTAGAAGCCTTTATGGTACAAACAATCAACTAACGAACATACATGCATACTTTGACTTTTATATAGATAGATGTTAAGAACAATAACAACAGTTGAGACATCTGCCACTGAAATCTGAGCTATAGAAAGACATATTGGGTATTAATTCCTCCATCCTAAAAAAAACCAAGATTTTTGAACTGGAAGAGTATATTGCAAATTGTGGAGAAACATGATATGGAAGAATATTTGAGTTTCTCTTTGATATCAGCAGTAAAGCAGATGGATATTTTGACAGACACAAATATGTTTAATCAAAGTTGTAAGGTTACTTTGGCTTTTTTGTTATATTAACTAAATTGTTTTATGATGAATCACTTTTTAGAATGAAACCTAAAATGCAAAGTAGGTACATTGGAATCATACTGCAGAATAAACAAATATGTCCTCCACTCTTCTACTTGAAAAGAAGAATTTCAAATAGCATTACATTAATTTATGAAGTTTGACTCTATCAGAGAGTTCCCATTTCCCTAGGCAAAGATACACCAAAACCCACACTATTCCAAGTGGTGATTTATGGCTCCCATGTCATTGGGCTGGTGAATGTGCTCTCTTTTAACAGAGCTATCCAAGGTGGGGACCTATTTTGAGATAGAGTTCAGCACCTTTGACAGCTCCTTTAAAGTGTGGGGGCAACAGAATGAATCCACTACTCCACTGACATCAAAGCCACCAGCCGTTACTGACATCAAAGCCACCAGCATAGTGCTCTGTAGAATTTATGATCAAAAGGCCAACAGATTGGTATGCTTCTGTAACTTTGTGTTGACTTTGCCTGTTGCTTCATGGGAAAAGGAAGAGATCTTAAAATAACAACAGACTCTTCATGGAAGATACTCCAACATCTTCACTGCTGAATTCTTGGGGTAAAAGGACATCTCAGTAGCTCCCACCTTGTATTTTACATTTAGATGTTAAGAGTTCATACCTGCTGCACATAGGTCTCGGTTTTGGGCCTTGTTAGTCCTGTCAAACAGGATAATCATGCTTCAGCCTGGGTATAGAAATTATGATTGATACTCAAATTTGGACCTTGCTGTTCATTTTGTTTTAAAGCAAAAGGAGAAGCTTTTTTTGCACTGATAAATACATCAGTGGCAGAGTGTGATGAAAACCACAAAAACAGGTAGGGAGTGTATGTTTTTCACCACAGCCCATATCTTATTCACCTCAGTATTTGATATTCATGGAAGTATTTACATCAGCCCCTGTTAACAGAGAATAGCAGCAGAAAAGGTAGCATCCATGCTAGTCAAAATTCATGTGCAGGCGTCCCAAATAGTCACTTATAAGCAAACTGGGCCAATATCTTGCAATATCATTATTATATGTGTAAAGCGCTATTAAAATATTTAAAACACATTAATTCCCATTATTTATTGTATAAAAATGAATCATTTTGACATTGTAATTAAGTGAAAATCATACAAGCAATAAATACACAACTGCATTCCTGTTAATATATTAAATTGGTAATTAATTTTATGCAACATTCATCTAATTGATATTTTAGATTTTAGCTGGAGTAAATTACATTTAACAATACAACTCTTATTTGATAAGCAGAATGCTAATCGGTGATGAAGCAAATTAAAGTGGGTAGAAATTCTCAAACAGATCTTGCACTGCCAGGTGATGGAAACTAGCAACTGGAAAAGTTGGAGACAACCTTTCAAGTGACCTTACATGGGGGGTGGGGTGGAGTGAATATCCCTAGAAGCTAAAAACTGTTGGATCTTTTAGCCTGAATGCCCTCTCCCTCAAGCCATCCAATTAAGAGAAACCAAAATTATCGGACCAAGTGATCCTATAGTTGATAAAACTTCTAGTAGAGTTTTTTTGTGGTCTTTCCAGGATTATGTCTTTTACAGCACACAAAAACCAGACTTAATATTAAACCTCTGAACCCCCTCCCTTGTAACTATTTCATGCTTTTTTGAGAGAGGGCAGGACTAGACGAGCACATGGCTTATGTTCCCATATATTCAAACATTAAATGATTACAGCAGTACTAAAGACTCCAGAGGACCATGGTGGTTCTCATTGCTTATATAAGAATTTTGCTTCTGACTAGGGCTGGGCAACCACGGAAAAAATTGTTTCTAAACTCGATTTGTTTTAAGGGGGGTTTTGCATTTCGTTTCTTAAAAGAATTCCGAATTTTTTGTTTAGAAAATTTCGATATTTACGAAATTTCGGAAATGACGAAACAATTTCAAAACAATAACGAATCAATTCGTTAATGGCGGACGCAATTGCGCAATACGCTAAAAAACCCTCCAAATGGGACAGGGGGAACTTCTGAAGCTTCCCTCTCCCTCTGTTGTTGACTGTTGGTGTGATATTTTTTTTTTATCACTGATAAAACAAACAACGACTATAAAACTTGCACCAGACATACGGAAATAATAACGAAATAATAACGAAACAATTTTTGAAACAATTACGAAACAATTACGAAATAAAATTTTAAAAATTCGTTTCGATTTTTAGTTGCTCCTGAATGGTTCAATATCAGATCGTAAGCCACTTTAAATACGAATTATTAACGAATTACGAAATTAACGAACGAAACCGCCCAGCCCTACTTCTGACTACATGGACATAGAAGCTTCTGTATTGGTCCTTGTCCATGTGTGGAGTGTAATGACCAATTGAGGGTGGAGAAATTAAAGGCTGCATGGTGGAGCAGGAGTAATATGTACTTATGGTACATAAGTGACTACATTACACTGAACCAGACATGATTGTTGCCATAGTCTGCAGTGGGCTTAATGAGATTTCTGTTTTATCATCTGTCTAGAACTGTGAAAACAGAGGGACAGGAAAAACTGGCAGGTCCAACACATGGCTAGAAATTTGCACTCATCCCTCATTGGAATCAGAAGTGGTGTATGTCAGTAATAGCTAACTGTATCTTTATTATTTACTTATTATGTCCAGTTGCTTTTAATTAACCCTAGGACAAACACTGAGAGGCTAAGTTATTGAATGGGTGGATCAAGCAGCAGTGATTGATGACTTCAATGCTGGAGTGTGGTGAATCTGCTCTGGATTTTTATGGTACTGTCTATGCTGCTATATCCCATTCTCAAAAAGGCTGCCTTTTATCACTGATACTGCAGGCTGATCCAGTGTGGTGTAGTGATTTGATTATTTTAAATGAAGTCTTTGTCTATTTTGATGACCAGTGGGCAAAGAGGTGATTCACAGCAAAGATTGCTTTGCTGTGTTCAATACCAAATATTTTGGAATGTCTGCTGAAATTTCATCCACCTGGATGCAAATATCCTGACATGGAGTAGTTCCCACTGGTCATGTCACCCTTTAGCTAGAAAAGAAAATGTTACTTGTACAACTGCAAAAGTTTGCACTGAACTCTTCATATGTAGTACATGTTTTATATGTAAAAGTGCTAATCTTGTATTTTTCTTTTTTTTTCTAGAGAGAAAGTCAGCCACTGTGGTATAATGGTTTGAGTGTTGAACTAGGTGTCCAGAAGGTCAATGTTTAAATCTTTACTTAGGGCCCTTCCAGACAGGGCCCAAATGTCAGACTTTTACCTGAGGCATCCAAATGACCTAATCCAGTTCAAAGCAGATATTGTGGATTATCTGCCTTGATATTCTGGGTTATATGACTGTGTGGAGGGGCCCTTTGTTGAGATATCCTGGCTTCGGGATATTTGAACAGACTTACAGTTTACCATCTTGCTCTTCCTTGCTTGGCTGACTGATGAATGTGTTGACCTAGGACTGACTCTTGATTATATGTGTGCGCTTGTCTGAGATACAAGTGAGTATCTGGGCAGGACCCTGATAGTAACATAATATCAGTTGAGAGGTAATGTTGAAAGAGGTAACATCCACCCAAAATGAATGAATTTTGGGAGATCTGTTCTCCTGAGTCCCCGAGTGTGTCTCCATTCAAGATCCATTCAAGATCCACCCCACATTTCTCTGTCTATTGACAGAGTGACAAAATGGTGAAAGGTTGTTTAGATGAGCCCCAGAAATAATTGTATCCTTTGAGAAAAGATTGGGCTACCTGGTTTGTTTTAAATGAATACATAACTGCATAGCTTAGGGATGAGAGAAAGTCAAGAAGAAAGACTCAGTCCTGTAAATGTAAATATACAAATATGAAGTTCATGAGTTCTGGCTGTTTTTTCAGGAGATGTTGCCGTGCCGTTCAGTTCCCCAATGTCACTTAACATTGTCCCCAAAGGTGGACAAAGTTGCAGCAACAAGCTTGGCCCCTTTCCTTCACTTTGGTTGATGCTAAAATATCTTGACAAGCCTGTCAGAGCAGGAGCATGGCTGTAAACTTTCTCTTCTGTGATTTCACCTTTTTATTATGTTTGAGAGCTTTGTTCCACTCTAGTAGCCTGTGGCAATGTGCAGGGAAGATGAGACTTTAGCAAAATATCGAACACTCAAAAAGATGTGTCAGAAATTGCAGTGAAAGATTTTTGCTTGATTTGTGAGGGTAAAATGAAATGAAATGTGTTCAAAGAGTCTACAGGAGAGAGTGGTGTGTTCCGTTTATATTCAGGATAGATAGTAGCAAGTGAGAGAAAAAAGAAGAGCAAACGCTTTTTCTGCAATGTTATATTTTAATAGGGAAAAGGACATCTTACTACCATTTATTTAGCATATCGGTGTATATCATTGCATGTTAAACTTCTTTAAACAGTTATATTCTAAATTCATTTCAAAAACTGATATGCTTGGTCTAACCATGGCCACAACAAACATGAGCTAATCACATAATCAAAAATAGGCAAAGACCACATAGAAGCAAAACAACAGAAAATATTATTTGTAGATTCAACCTACACCATCCTCCCACACTCGCTCACTCCAGTGACAAAAAATACAACTGCCCAGACCAAAGGAAATAATAATGCCACCCTATTTGGTTTGGGTGAGACCTTACCTGAAGCACAGTTTCTAGTTATGAGCAACACAATTAAAGAAAGGTATTAACAAGCTGTAATACCTGTATTTACTTGAGTCTAATGCACCATCAAATCTAATGTGCACCTCAATTTTCAAAACTCTGAAACCAAAAAATGTATTTGCTACCAAACTGTACCCTTTGTAATTTGGCAAAAAAGGTGTGCATTACAATGGGTGCCTGCTTATAATTCCTTCTTAAAAACAAAAGTGTTAGAACACCAATGCTTTTAGCAACAAAAAAGAAAGATTTGCAGTGTATCTATGCTGCAGAATGAATCCACATTAACTGCTCTGGCTCAATTCTAGGGGGTCATGGAGTCTACCAAAGAATGCTGATGCTTCACCAAACTACACATTCCAGGGTTGCCTAGCAGTGAGCCATGGTCATTAAATTAGCAATGACATCTCTCAAAAGAGAGCTCCAGGTGTTCCTGAAGTAGTTTTCTCTTTTGCTTTGGCTCAATACTAATATCGCCATATTACACTATTCTAATTTGCACCCCAATTTTGGGAAAGTAATTTAACCAAAAAAGGTGAGCATTAGATTTGAGTAAATACAGTATATCTGAAGGAATGTGATAAAATGATAAAGGGTCCAGAAAGCAAGCTCAGATAAGCCCCCAAAAAGAGAATGACAGGTAATATGTTAGCTGTCTTGCTTTATATGACAGCTTGTCATATAGAAGAGGCATGTTTGTTTTCTATTGTTCCAGACTGTTGTGGATTCTGCAGATTCAAATTACAAAAATGAGGATTTCGAATCACAATATATGAGGATCAGGATGAATTTTCTCATGACATTAGAATGGTCTGCCTCAGAACCTAGTATGCTTTTTTCAAACAGCTGCAGATCTCCTGTATTAGTGATGGGGTGTATGTGGAGATTGAACTGTATAACTCTTGGGTTGCCCTCCAACTTTTCAGTTCACTGATTCCAAGAGGCTACAACAATGATTCACATCACAATGTTTTGAATCTGGAAGGACACAGAATAAAGGCAGGTATGTCTTCTCACATCAGCTTATTCTTTCTTTAATATAAAAGAACTGTTTGAAATTGCAAACATTGTATCAGTTGAAAATATCTGAGCATTTTTGTTTCATAAATGTACCACCATTTGAGGAGATGGAGGGTTGCCTTATGGCCATACTGAAGAGATATAAATTTAAGATCCATAACATAACTATGGGCCTCTCTTTCCCTTATTAAATAGGCAGGGACACGTGAACCTTTTATTGTTTTTTTTTCTTATATTGAATTGTTTTTAGAAGTGGATGTGGCCTGTAGAACTTCAATTAAAATTGAGCAAAATAATCTTTTGATCCATTAATTCCTATATTGACTCAATGCAGTTGCATTGCATTACAATTAACTGGTGGATTCTATTACATCAATCTGGGTAATATCAGCTGAGGGGCTCATTCATCCACACATCACCATCCTAAGAATTTATGTAGTTGTGTTAACCTGACCCGGCAAAGACAATCAAATGACTTATGGCATGTTGAAGTCTAACAAAGTTTATTGTGGCAAAGTCTCTGAGAGATTATGGCCTCATCTACACTGACACTGCAATGTGGCTCCAAAACCGCTTGAAACCATAGCAAATCCAATTCGGCTGGATCTACATTGTGCTATAATCCATTTGCAGAATGTGGATTAACTGCATTGATCTGGTCTATTGGGTGGTGTAGACTGATATGGTTGAGTTCAATGCAGTTAATCCACATTCTGAAACTGGATTATAGTGCAGTGTAGATCCAGCTGAATTGGATATAAGATATGCACACAAAAATAAAGATCTTGATCTTTACCACTTTGAAATGTGCATTTCAGTCTTGACAGGCATTTTGTACATTTTTAAAAATCAGTTGCGCCAAGTATACACAATTTTACAAGCAACTCTCATAAAACAGTGCAGGTCATAATCTCCAAAATTCCAAGTCTTTGTTGCCTTTAAGATAATAATCCTTGCCCTCATTGACCTCTATTCACACTTTAAAATGATAAGGGAATCGAAAGCATGGATTCTATATTTGGATTCCACTCAGGGAGAAAGGTGGTATAGAGATGTAATAAAATAAACAAATGAATAAATTAATTAATTGTATCAGGCCCCAATAAATGCCTGGTGGATATAAACAAAGTAGATATTTAAGTATCCTGGCTTTGAGAGTTCAGAGCATTAAAACATATATTAATATTTTAATCTTTGGCAACAACATCAAACTTTTAAAAATTTCAAGAATAATATTGTGGTTGAAATAAAAAAGACTGTTATTTGATCATTTTAGTTAGTGCAAACTAACACAGATCCTGCCTGGCCCATTTCATAGTATAAGCCAGTCATTGCTTAGCCTGGACACATTGTTTCATTGTTTGAACAGTGGAGAAGGCAAAACACTCTTTCAAAAATGCATTATTCAACAGACATTTGTCTTTCTCACTGAATTATTCAACAGGTGACTTTTCATCAGGATTTGGCCCACCGTATAAATTATTCAAAGAATAATGGCAATATTGGAGAAGTAACTCATTTTTCCCCTAGTGTTTGGCCATTTTTGGATGCTGTGGCTGTGAGAAGAAAGTCTCCATTCAGCACAAGTGCTCTGAATGTGAATTTCTGGAATGCAGCTATTACAAAGACTGCATTCTCCCATATTTATGCATTTATTTACCATATTTATACCCCGCCTTTCTCAACCCCATAGGGGACTCAAGGCGGCTTACATATATATGCAACAATTCAATGTCATGTAAACATACATACATAGTTAAATAAACATATACATTAAACAGTAATTAAAAACAAATCAAACATTAAAACGCTTATTAAAAACCACATTATCCAAAATCACATAAACCTCATATGTCCCGGAGAGGCCCCTTTATCTGTCAAGTCATTCACAGAGCTGCTTTGAGTTCTCTTTGGGGAGATAAAATGGTTATAAATAATAGAATCCTAGAATCCTAGAGTTGGAAGAGACCTCATGGGCCATCCAGTCCAACCCCCTGCCAAGAAGCAGGAAAATCACATTCAAAGCACCCCCAACAGATGGCCATCCAGCTTCTGTTTAAAAGATTCCAAAGAAGGAGCCTCCACCACACTCTGGGGCAGAGAGTTCCTAATAATAATAATAATAATAATAATAATAATAATAATAATAATAGAGCCATGATGTAGCTTCATGGCAATAAGGTGATAAATCTTATCTAGGTTTTAGTCCATACTTTCAAGAAACCAAGACTCTCCGAATAGCAAAATGGATTCAGAACCTTGGATAGTTCACTAGCAGATTATGTGAAAGGCAGTCAAGAACTGATGTGTGATCCACTATATACATCACACAGTCCTAGACACTTGGGAAGTGTCTGATGTGTGATCCACTATAACAGCCAGCAGAGTGTCTGCTGTGGATTCATCTTGTTGTGTTTCAAATAGGCCTGGGTAACAACGGAAAAATTTGTTTCTAAAATCGATTCATTTTTGGAGGGTTTTTGCATTTCGTTATTTAAAATAATTACAAAATTTTCCTTTTAAAAAGTTCCATATTTACGAAATTTCGTAAATGTGAAAAAAATTACAAAACATTAACGAATCGATTTCCGAAACAATAACGAATCGATTCGTTAATGGCGGACGCGACCGCGAAATACGCTAAAAAACCTCCAAAAACTTCTGAAGCTTCCCTCTCCCTCTGTTGTTGACTGTTGGTGTGATATTATAATTTTTTTTCACTAATTAAACAACATAAAACTTGCCCCAGACATGCGGAAATAATAACGAAACGACCTCAAAACAATAACGAAACGAATACAATAACGAAATACGAAGCATTTACAAAACGTGTTTAAAAATTCGTTTTTTAAAAAATTGCTCCAGAATGGTTCGTTATCGTTTTGTAATTGAAAAAATTAACGAATTATTAACGAATTACGAATTAACGAAACGAAACCGCCCAGCCCTATTCAGAGCAAGTACTGCACAATTAAACAGGAATAACTCTAGCATTCAATAATATCTGTTGTTGTTGTTGTTCATTCGTTCAGTCGTCTCCGACTCTTCGTGACCTCATGGACCAGCCCACACCAGAGCTCCTGTCGGCCGTCACCACCCCCAGCTCCTTCAAGGTCAGTCCAGTCACTTCAAGGATGCCATCCATCCATCTTGCCCTTGGTCGGCCCCTCTTCCTTTTTCCTTCTACTTTCCCCAGCATAATTGTCTTCTCTAGGCTTTGCTGTCTCCTCATGATGTGGCCAAAGTCCATACTTTCAAGGAACCAAGACTCTCCCAATAGCAAAATGGATTCAGAACCTTGGATAGTTCCTTTAGCATTCAGAATGGTTTCATTACCAGCTGTCATTGCTTCAGAGGAATGTTTTGTGGAAATATGGAGTGGTCTAACTGGAGAATGTTAGTAACTGGATGAGAAGCCACCAATGAAAACAAGGTGTGCTATATTTCAGAAGGAGAAACTGAACAAATCAAAGAAAATCCAGTGAAATTCGTGAGATTGCCATAAGTCGACAGGTGACTTGAAGGTACAGAGAGAAAGAAAGGCATATTGACTTTATGAAGGAGTCATTTCTTTTAAAAGTTTCTAGTCTGCTTGATGCTTTTCTGGCATATGACATGTACACTGACAATATCTCTAATATATAATCTTTGTCCTCGCAATAGAGCAGAGATAGGCAACTACAGGGGCTCTACACCATTTCCCAACATAACTAGTAGCTACATAGACTACATCAAGCATGTTTAAGGGAAACACATCCCATCAACCACTGAAAGTGTGATTATCTACTTTGAACACAAATTATTGTTTATGGAACCAGAAACCACAGAGTGCATTTATACTATAGAATTACTGGAATGTGGAACCACTTTAACTACCATGACTCAATGCTATAGAGTCCTGGTATTTGTAGTTTTGTGAGACACCAACATGCTTTGGCAAAGAAGGCTAAAGACCTTGTAAAATGACCATTCCGGTGATGCCATAGCAGTAAGCAATGGAGGTTAAAGTAGTGTCAAACTGCATTAATTCTTTTATGTAACTATACCCACAGAAACGTCATTAGACCACACAGTACCCATACCTGAAACAGAGGTTGCATCAGTGTTGATCATATCCCACAGGTTTTTGTTTTTGTTTTAAAAAAAATCCAACAACAACATTTAGTTAATTTCAGCAAGAAAAAAAACATACATCACCAAAGAGGACAAAAAAAAAGAATACACATAAACCAAAGAATCATAAGAAAGTACATTTCAATAATAAAAATAAAGACACTACTACAGTGTCTTGTCTAGACATCCTTCCTTCCCTTTGAAACAGAGGTTCTTCCTTAGTTTTCTTGTATTCCATTTGGTGAAAAGAAAATTTAAATACTCAATGCTTATTTTTGATAACAGGAAATGCTATTGCTTCCTTATTTTCTCTAACTTTAAAGCTTTAAAGACTTTTAGAGCCCTTCTTCTCATATAGTTATTCGCTATTCCCATGAATTCTCCATTCATGTTTTATTTATTGGTAGAAATTTTCTATCCTCTCTATAGTAAGATATATTCCTTAGAATATTTCTCTACCTACCGCATCTTTTTTAGAGATCACCCCTTCATTATCCTAATTAATTTGTCTATATCCCACAGGTTTTTGTTATATCCATTATAGCTCTCTCTTAAAATAAAACACTGTCTTTTCTGGTAAACCCTGCTCTTTATTTTTTTAAAAAAAAGAAGTCAGGAAAGGCCTTGATCATAGAGAAAAATTAAAAATCTGACAGTGTCACTTTAGGTTGCTTCGGCTGCTCTACATAGACAGGAACATCTTCTGATACTAACAAGGAGATAACATAATCTGACCATGCTGTCTACAAATGTTCCACGTCATTTTCTTAAGCACTGATTAAGTTGTGAAATTCCCTTCCAGTACCACACAGGGGAGTCTTTCCATGGTCATTGTATCAAGTTAGAAGCCTGGTAGATATCACACCAGAGGCAATGAATGATAAAACTGACTTAGTTCTATCATACCTAGGCCCAAAAGTAGATATTAGACCAACTCCCCATTCCAAATGCCACTGCCCTTACCTCAGAGACAGGGAGAAGAATAGCCAGTTTCTACTGGACCTAGTCCTTCAACTACCATCACTTTCCTTATATGTCAATCCTTAAGATTTTAAGTCAAAGGGCAGGCCACTGTTTCTGCTTGTTCTTTTAAAGCATCACCTACAGAGATAGAGCTATGTAAATGGACAATGATGAGGATGATGTAAGTAGTTTAGGCATGTCTAAGGTTGATAGATTTTTTTAAAAAAACAGGACACATCTCAATGGTTGCACAGGAGAGGTAATTTCACCAGGTAAAACAAGTGTGGCAATGCAATACTTGTTTTTTCTGGGGACTGCAGTTCAAAAGGGATATTGACAAGCTGGGACATGTTCAGAGGAAGGTAATCAAGATGATAAAGAGTCTGGAAACCATATCCTATGAGAAATGGCTTATGGAACTGGGAATATTTACCATAGAAAAGAAATGTGATATGATAGCCATTATTAAATGGTTAAAGGAATTCTAAGTCCCTGGAGCAAGCTTGTATTTGGTTACTCAAGAGTCTAGAAGACAAGCCAATGGATTCAAGGTGTGAGAAAAGAGATGGCATCTAAACACTGCAAAGGACCACTGACAGAAAGATCTGCTGTACAGTGAAATTGAGTGCCTTGGAGGGTGAACCCTTTTTGGAGGCCTTTAAACTGAGGTCGGTGAATTCTTGAGAGTACTTTGATGAAGTGCCTAGTCAGCAGATTGTAGACTTGATGGCATCTCTGATCCCTTCAAACCCTATGATTCTGTGATTTCATGGAATTCCTACGTCTACATAGCTATTAAAAAACAAGAGCCTTGCCCTAATATTCAATAATAAAAAAGATACTACTTTGGTGTCTTGTCTAGACATCACTAAAGTATCTTTAAAAACTTTGAGTAATAGAGTGTTTCTTAATCTACCTCATGTGGTAGACTAACAGGGCTTCTGTTGTGTGTGTCAGAGAATGGTGCCATATTTTTATCAACTGGCCAGAACTTTTTATCTCTTTCCTGAACATTCTATGGACTACCAACACATGTCAGAAGACTGGCAGCAGACCATGGACCCCCCACTTTGAATAGTAGTGCATTAGATAATGTAATGTACGGCCATTTATCCCACTGTCATCAATGAAAAAATATGTGTGTGTTTAATTTGCTTCTATCAAAGCCAGTGGTTTGGATCTAGTCTTAAAGTTAAATCGCTGGTGGATATGGGACAAGCTGACTAAATTAAATTCTCTAATTTCAATATGTCGATCCTTAGCATAACTAAGCCTTGGTCCAGACCAATGACACTCTCATATATTTGAGCTTGGGATAATCTCAATTATACATTTAACCTTATCCCACTGACATTATTTGATATTTGTTGCCAGAGCAGGTGAATTACATAACTTCTGAATAATCCAACCAAAAGTACACAAAACATATTCCATTAAGCTACAATTCAAATAAGAAACAGAATGCTTATAGGATGAAATCATTTCAACTGTGAAATGCAAATATAGTATAATATATCTATCCATAAAGAAACTATTTCCAGTTAAATATTTTCAAAATGTTGGAACAATTTATATGTGTGCCATTTTGAAAAGGATGCAAAACAAACACTTGTTATGTGTCCTGTTGTAACTGGGTACCTATTTAAGGTTGGGATCACTGTCTAAGCAAGTGAAGTCTTGTCACCAGATTCTATGAGAAAATAGTATTACAGTCCAGAATTTGTTGTTCCACTCGAATGCATTGACTAGCTGAGAGTTGAATGTAACATTTTTTTTCTGCAATGTCTTGTCATTTTCTGATTTTGGTCTGTCATGTTGCACATTGTTTCTGGTTACTAGCCTTGCCTTGTTAATTTGTTTTTCCACCTCATTGGGTGGGTACTGTAGTCTGAGAAATGTGTGCTGTAAATATTTTTTTTTCTTTGAGTCCCTGTCTTGTGACTTGATTTGGTTGTGGTGGAAGGCTTAGCTGTAAACAATTCATTTGCTAGGTTTTGTTTTCTTGTAAGCTACACACACGAAGCAATTAGTGTTTTTTTTCAATAGAGTGGTACTGAGATATCATTTTTGTAACTGCACAAGAATGTCTAAAAAGTGTGTGGGTTCTTCCAGCCTTGGGTTGAAAGTTAACATGTTGATGGAATTTCTCAGAGAATTTTTTTCCATGAATCTAGATGATAAAGATTATACCAATGTATCTCAGGCAGAGGAGAGGCTTCTGGGTGTGTGAGCTGAAGATACACTATTCCAGGTCGGTCATAAAGATGATTGACCACAACAATGCCATTAATCTGAAAGTTCATGTTATTCCCAAAGGTGAAATATTTATGACTAAGTTTGGTGATTAGGTGTTCTGAAGACCCATTCAGAATGGCATTGTTTGATGGCTAGCAATCCATACTTGCAGGAATGGTGGTGGGATGATATTCACTGGGATGTTGCATATACACTGCATTTTCCTCAGGAAGTCATCTGATTTCCTCAACTAGCCTAGAATATTGGTGGCAGAGCTCTGAAAAATGAACCCATGTATGAAACATCCTAACTATGATGGTCTCAATGCCAGAGGAATTAGACCACCTGGACTTGCCTGAGTTTCTAATACATTTTTGTTTTAAGTGCCTGAGGTATATCCATGCAGATTTGGATCTGTACATCTATGGGAAATTTTCTAGGTACGGTAATTTGTGTAGTTCCTTTTTATATTCATCAGTATGATCTGGATACAGAGGTCTGCAAAACGTTTGGAGAGTGCTCCCCAGGCAGAGTGATTTCTTCATGATGACAATTGCTCTTCTTTGTCAGTTTCTTTTCTGACAACATTGGAATGGTTTTTGAGACTGGATAGCATCATGTTCCATACAATTAAAATAAAGAGAATTTGCTTTAGAATGCATAATACTCTGGTTACCAACTCCTTGACAGGAAGCCAGGATATCTGGTTACCAACTCATTGAAAAGAAGCCAGGAATTTGTAACCAAAAATTGAATGGTGGTAGTGAGAGGTATTTGATCAATATTTGTTCTGGATGTGGTGGAGATGCAGCTAAAACAAGAGGTCCAGCTGCCTCATTCCTGTTTTGCTTACAATTCTTTATTATATTTAAGAAAACAATAAAATTGACAAGCACTGTAAAGGCCATAGAGTCTAACCTGCTTTTGTGCAGGAATATTTAAATAAAACACTCTTGAAAGATGCCATCCAACCTCCGATTTATGGCCACCGAAGAAGGAGACCCCACTATCCTCCAAAAAAGCTATTCTAATGTCAAAAAACCCTTATATTCAACAGGCTCTTTTCTAATGTTTAGGATGAATTTTTAACATCATCTTCTAGTCTTCTCCATTTATATGACTCTTGGATCCCCTCCTGTAGAGATATTATGTGCTGTTTCCATATTTGCACTCATAAGTCCCGGGGCACGGGACAGAGACTGTGCTGGTCTCCATCACGGATCACCTTCGATGCCAGCTTGACCAGGGCGGGTCAGCGCTGCTTGTGCTATTGGATCTCACAGCAGCATTTGACACAGTCGACCACAATCTCTTGACCCACCGCCTTGCTGTTGCTGGAATCAGGGGGACAGCTTTAAACTGGCTATCCTCCTTTCTTCACAACCGTGGACAGCGAGTGGAGAGGGGAGGCCTGGTCTCTGAGAGGTCCCCTCTATCTTGTGGGGTTCCTCAGGGGGCCATTCTCTCCCCTCTGTTGTTTAACATCTATATGCGACCACTTGCTCAGCTGGTTCGAGGTTTTGGGCTTGAGTGTTATCAGTACGCTGATGACACTCAGCTGGTGCTGAAGATGGAAGGCCGACCGGACTCTGTACCCGATTGTTTCCATCAGTGCCTCGAGGCCGTTACTGGATGGCTGCGTGCCAGCAGGTTGAGGGTGAATCCAGCAAAGACGGAGATCCTATGGCTGGGTGGACCGGGCAGTGGGGACATCCATCTGCCCACCCTGGATGGCGAGGCGTTACGCCCGTCATCATTGGTAAAGAGTCTGGGAGTCCTTTTGGACCCTCTGCTGACAATGGAGGCCCAGGTCTCCGCCGTGAGCAGAACCGCCTTCTTTCACCTGCGGCAGGCTAGACGGCTGGCCCCCTACCTGTCCAGGGACGACCTAGCTACGGTGATCCAGGCCACAGTCATCTCAAGACTGGACTACTGTAATGCCCTCTACATTGGCCTCCCTCTGTCGGTGATTCGGAAGCTCAAGTTGGTACAAAATGCAGCTGCTCGGCTTCTTGCGGGAATTCCGATGAGATGCCACATAACACCAATCTTACTACAGCTGCATTGGTTACCAATTGAACACCGGATCACTTTCAAAGTGATGGTACTCACCTTTAAGGCCTTGCATGGTCTGGGGCCAATGTATCTGAGGGATCGTCTCACCCCCTACCAACCCCAGAGATCCCTCCGTTCTGAGGACCAAGATCTATTGGAGGTCCCCAGTGTCAAGACCTTGCGTCTAGCGGCAACCAGACGCAGAGCCTTCACAGCAGTGGCGCCATCAGTCTGGAATGCTCTGCCACCTGAGGTTCGTGCCCTGCGGGACTTACCAGCTTTCCGCAGGGCATGCAAGACATACCTGTTCTGACAGGCTTTTAATGTTTGATACTGTTGTTTTTAAATTGTTTTAAATTGCTTTTAAACTTTGTTAGATTTTAGCTATTCTTGTAAGCCGCTCCGAGCCCCAGGGGAGTGGCGGCATATAAGTTTAAATAATAAATAAATTAATAAATAATTGATAACATGTTAAGTTCTATGTCATGTATTCTCTTTATATCTTCAGAGTTGATCTCATCTGTCCATACCTCAGGAGAGTAAAGGTGAGGTTATCCCTTCTTATAGTTCTTGGTCCATAAGAGAAAGGAGAACTTTCAAAACCTATTGGCACCTATTCTTACTCAACAGGGCTGAATGCTACATTTCTTACCTCAAAAAATAACATTCCATGTGTGATATTGTGAATTTCATTAAGGTATCATAACAATTCCATTACTTTTTCTAAAAAGTCCATTACCAGTTATTTGTTTCTGAGAGAATACATCTGCATTAAGAGCATTTACTTATTATGAAAAATTGAAATAATAACAGCTTCTTTCAAAACCACACTATATGGTCAGTCAAGCTTTTGGAAACAATTGATCCCTATATCAAGCTTCCATATCTGATGATGTCTTTCAGCCACCAATTGCCTTTAAAATAAACAAGCAAAAGAAATTTCAAAATTACAGTAAAGCAATAAGAGTTTATGATGTAACAGGTGCCAATTATTTATTTATTTTACCGCTAGCTTTCTTGAAGTGCTATTAGCTAGTAGGTTACTCCTAGACCAACTAAACTGATTGTTAAATGGTGAATCAAAATATAAATTAATCTAACTGATTCAAGGACTAACAAAAGGATTTAGGCACCTAATTTCTTTTTTCCCCCAGAGTCTATGTCTTGGTAGTAAACTATATGTTGATTCCAAACATGCTGAAGAAGCATTCAAGTATTCCTCAATAGCTCTTTGAATGTCACATGTATCTTCAACTAAAAGTTCACAGCAAGGATTTTTTTTAAAAAAAATGTCTTCATGGGACAACAATTAGGGTTATCAAATCTCTACACCTAGTCACAATGTTCTGGTCTTTAAGCCAAAAAGGAGGAATCTCAGAGTGTATGTGTGCATACATACTTTTTTTAATTTAGATGTTATATTCCATGTAGTTGTGTTCAATGACTAATATGCCATCATCAATGGCATCACTAGGGGTTGCTCCTTGTATAACATCACCAGGTCCCACCCCATTGGTGTATAAATAGACAAATGAAGTATAGCTGAGTCATGGGTAATATGTGACAAAAGCTCAGCAAGTTACTAAAATGCAACAGCCTGAAAATGGGAAGGCATATGTGGAAGATAAGTGTTGAGTTGACAGAAGATCTTTTGAAAAAATCAAAATCTGTTCCTGCCTTAGAAGCTGCATTTGACTGGAGCTAGTTAAACACCACATTCTCTGGGAAAACTCGAAAGGTCACCAGACTCCTGCTGTACTTGATCCTTCATATCATCAAAATATTTAAATATGCAAAATAGGATCTTCAGCTGCAGAAAAAAAATATCCTCAGCAGAAGGACAGGGCTGGCAACAAATTAAAAACCCCAATGAGAGGATGACTCAAAGGGGAACAGACTGTTCCCTCTTGTCATCTTTGCTTTCATGCAGTCTGTGCTAAGGATACATTTGCTAACTTAAGCCTCCAAAGCTTGAGACAATACTCTTTCTTCTGGCAATTGTACGGAAATGAGAATGTCTTAACTTATAAATGCTACTACAAATCAGTCCAGTGATGAAAGGAAATTTTGTTTGGAGATTTTTTTTTTAGGTGAAAGAGGGAGTAAACTATTTTTTAGGATCTAAGATATTGATTCCAAAGTTCTTTTTTGTAAAATATTTAAGGTTATAATGGATCTCTCAAGCAGAGCATCTGTTGCTCTGGGCCAGTGGCTGCCAACTTGTGGTCCATGGACCAGCAGTGGTCCACAAGAACTAAAATATGCTCCACGTCCTCACCGTTATTGATTGGTGCAGATGCTTATTAAATATGGTTTTCTGTGGGTGAGCAGATGGCGACTATTGGATGGCATATGTTCTGTATCAGAAACTAGAGCTGATGTGGGCTATCCAATGCCATTTTCTGAATCAGCACCACAAATAACCAAACTGAATCTAAAGTTGACCAAAAACTGATTTGTAACCCTTTTGGTACTAATGTTGAAGAGTGGTTCCTGGTCAAAGTGGTCCCTGATAAAAAAAAAAAAGGTTGGGAACCACTGCGCTAAGCAGAGGTTTGAACAGCTGACCATCCCGCTCTACTCCCTACAAAATTACTAGCAGAGAAAAGAAATTAGTCTTCTTCATATATATATATATATATATATCAGTTCTTTACTCATGCCTGTGTATAATCAATTCAGGTTCATATTCTTGTGTAAAGGTAAGAAAATTAAAGGAAAAATTACATGGTATCAGGAAAGTTAGTCATTTCAAACAGGAAGAATTCTGATCATATTCTTAATGGAAAGCAGGGAAGGATAGAGCTGGGTGAAGTGAGAAGACCCAGAGAACAGAGAAAACCTATGTGACACAGGAAAATAATGGGTGTGACCAAACATGCAAAGTAACAGAATATAATAATAAACAAGTTGAGCCTAATAGTCCTAGAAATATGGCATCTAACTATGAGTAAGTACAGACATGCAAAGGATTGCATACTGCAACATCCTTCTCAGCTTGCATCCATCCCTGAAGTCTCATCTTGACTCACAAATTCTCGAAGTATTCTCTTGGTTAGAATTTCATCTTGGCCATTGAGCAGTAGATCATCTTGATTACTCCTTTGTCCATCAGATCATACATATTGTTGTATCTTGTTCCAGTGTGCTTGCTGTGTGGCATCATTTTCTCAGTTCGAGAAAGCCTAGAACAACTGTAGTTTTATTTCATAATTTGAATGGTGTTTTGTTAACTTATTTCCCAAGCCAGTCAACACCTGATCAAACCATAGCAATGGTCTACTTCCTCTGCTAGAGCTGAGTTTGTGGAAGAGAGAGATATTACTTCTTGTTTGTGGATGGTCGAAGAAATAGGACCATTTCCATTCAAATACAGAAAACCACTGACAGAACAATAGCCTTGAGCCAGTTTGCATCAGTGTAAAATGCACACTTTGGACTGCTGCTGGCTGGTAGATTCAATTTAAAGTCCATAATTCCTTTAAACAATGTAGTCACCACTTTAACTTTAGTCGAATTGTTCATTCTGTGTATTCCAATAACCCCCTCAGAATCCCTATTGCAGAAGCAATATTAGGCCCTAAGTTAATAGATTAATTCAGAAGATGCCCTATTGTTGTTATGTACACACTGTTGTTTGGCAGTGCAATACTTTCTTCATTATTTTTCAGAATGTCTGCAGCAGAGCATCTTAGAGTCCTAGCATTTCTGTAAACTCTTTTGGCTTCAGAAAAAAGAACAATGTTCTCCCTTTCAATTTGTATGCCTTAGTAGCATCTTGTAATGTTTTCAGTTCAACTTCCATATTCAGGTAGTGTACAGTTCTGTCTGGTCTTTATCTCTCTGAGTGGCTATAATCAAATCAACAATGTAAATCAGAATAAATATTGAATCATCATCTTTGGTTCCGATATAAAGGCATTGGTCCGCTTTTACTTGCTTAAAGCCTAATTGCTTCAGTTTCTTATTCTAGGCTGTAGCAGTCTACTTAAGCTCTGCAATGAATTTTGGAGCTTGCAAAGAAGATGTAGTTGTTTCTGGTCTACAAAGCCTAGTAGCTGCATAAATAGCTCCTCTGTTACTGCACACAGAAAATGAGTTTTCACATCAAGGACTCTGACATCCATCTATTTGGAAGCAGCCAAGCCAAGAAATATTCTTATGGTGTTGTGTTTGACAACATGGTCAGATGTCTTATTAAAATAAATGCCACATTTCTATGAAAAGTCCCGAGTCTTGCCTTGTAGTGCTACACTTTTCCTTGTACATTCTGTTTCAGCTTGAGCACCCATTGGCATCCTAACAGCTTAGTTCCTTTTGGGAGATTTGTAAGTCTATTTCTTCTTGTGTAGCTTCTTGTGAAACGTGTTCCGCCTCTGCAGCCTCCTCTATTCCAATTCTCACATTAAAATCATCTGCTTGATCATCTGCAACACTGATGGCTGAAAACCTCCATGAAAGTTCCATTCATTCCTCCATTTCTCTGTGGTTCAACCTAGGACATTAGAGGGTTTGAGAGAAGGAAGCCAGAGATAAATTTTGATAATGCTTCGTTTGTAAGGGGGGAAGGGAGGTGGTTGTGGCATTTAACTTTACAGAACACCAGAATTTGGTCTAATGTTCCTGCATCTGTAATCTCATCCACCTCAATATCGAGGTACATCATAAGTGGTCCCAGCCCAATTTACTTGTCCAAATGCATCTCCCCCTATGAACCACCATGGAGATAAAGATCTTCTGGGGAAGCCCTGCTCTCGGTCCTGCCACCATCACCGGCACATTTGGTGGGGCCGAGAGACAAGGCCTTCTCAGTGATTGCCCCTCAGCTATGGAACTCCCTTCTTAATGAGATCATGTCAGCCCCTTCCCTCTTGTCCTTCAGAAGATAATAAAAACATGGCTGTGGAACCGAGTCTTTGGGACTGTGTAATGAGGCGGTAATAGGAACTCTTAGTATCCCAACCAAATTCGATATGGTTGTTAAGACAGTTTTAACTAGAGGATTTTAATGTCAAGATAAGTGATTTTAATGTTTTTGTATGTGTATGGTCTAGTATATTTCGGCATTTAATGTTTGCCGTTTATATGTTGTGCTCCGCCCTGAGTCCCCTTTGGGGTGAGAAGGGCAGAATCTAAATGCTTTAAATGAATAAATAAATGTTATAGAAGAAAAGAGCTGTATGGTCAATCTATCAGACATATTCTATTCTATATAATAGAATTTGACACACAAATAGCTTCAGCCTTATAGCAAAGCAGTGGAGAAACATAGAAAAACTAAAAACAGGGGCATGCAAAATAAGCCCCCTGCAGGGTAAAGGCTTTTGTTTAAACAAAGCCCCTAATAAAAGAACAGAGATTAAGATATAGGACTTTAACAGCAGAGAAGCAGAACAATTGTGTTTGGTGACAGTTCCTATCCCATGACATCATATGATATGAGTTGCTGGTCCACCACCTCTCCCCATGATGAACAATCAGGAGTATTAATGGGCAAAACTGGATTTCAACATGACAGTAAGTTTCCACTATCCCACCTTGTAGGTATTGCATGGAATAGCATTAAGTGTGTTGCAATGTCCATAATGGGACTGGAGGACATTCAGAATGGGGACCTATAGTTTTGGACTTTTGTCTCCTGCCTCCATTGCTCTTGAGTCACCCCTTGAAAGCAGAAGGTATTCTCCTTTTCAGAACTGAATAACATTAGAATTAGTTTTTGCTCCAAGAAATAGAAAATAAGAGGGAGGAAGATGGTGAAAAAGAAGACACAGTTGATTGCTGAATCAGTGTTCAGCTGGCCATATTTTAATTCAGAAAATGTAAGTAAGCATTACTCCCATTCTAAGAATATGGTTTGTACATCTCAGTGGTCCATCGAGATATAGAAAGACTGCACGTCACAACATGAACACAATGAAATCCTCCCACCCTGATGATAAGAACTGCGTAAGTTGTTAATTGACACACACTTCAGCTTTCTGTCTTCTAGCAGATCTCTTAAAAGGTCATTCTCATTCAGTGGCTGGCTTTCAGTGTTTACTGAAAAATCTGTCAGAAAATGGATAAGACTATATTGTATTTCATTGCAGACAAAAGTGAGCATATTCAAGAGGAAGCCCACACAATCGGAGATATAAGATGAGGCGGGAGGGGAGAGATTCCATCTCTAAAAGAGTACTCTAGAAACTCAAACAAAGAGAAGCAAAAATATGTTTATGCCTGTTTTCCTCCAAGCCTTCGGCTATTACTTTGGTGTTTCTGCTTCACTGAATGAATTCCCTTATCAGAGAACTTACAGCACACTGTGTACTGTTAAGCATTTGGCAGGGAATTCTTTGAGAGTTTATGTATGAATATCTACTAGTGTATCATACAGAAAAGAAACCAGGAGAGGGATATGCCTTCATTTCAGATTCCCCACCAAAGAGCACTACAGAAGCTCTTCTGCTGTAAAGAAAGACACATTTCAAAAGGCTAAATCTACATGTGAATGGGGAAGAGGGTGTCCTATAAAGAAAATATTTGAATTTTTAAAATTATTTCTTCATTTGCAAACCATATTTTCTCTTTGAATGAAAACAGAATGGGATGTTATGTATCCAAAAGGGAGCTGAGGGTTTGGGGGAGAAATAATTACTGTATCAAAAAGAGTCTCAGGTGAAAATTTTGCATACACTAGATTTGTCTCTGAAGTACCCAGGAAAGTACTGCCTTACTTTTATTTCATGGGTATGCTATCTTTCTGCTCTCTGAGTGCCTCTGAGGTGATTTATAATAAAATGTAAAGAGAATATTCAAACTAATGCCAGCATGTGAAGCAATGCTAGCAACGTGTTTCTTTTTATTTTACAATAGTTTCATGCCACCTTTTAGATGGAATACTCTCAGATCAGTACAAATAAAATACATAGTAAAATAGTAAAAGGTGACTTAGAATTGTAAAATAAAAGGTTGAGTGTAGTTCTAGTTTAGCCTTTGGACCTCCCACTAACACTCCTGTCTTCCATTGTTTTGGCTACCCCATCTCCATTTTTCAAATGGGGGAAATACCTCCCTACAGAAAAGTCCCCAAGGGTGATTGGGAAGGACATCACATCATTCCAAATAGCAGCCAATATGATGCTGTGGAGCAGCACAAGGTTGGGTGATGGAGATCTTTGGGGTTCAAATTATGTCAACCCTTTGCCATAGGGCAGTGGTTCACAAACGTTGGTCCTCCAGGTGTTTTGACTTCAGCTCCCACAATTCCTAATAGATGAGATTTCTGGAAGTTGAAGTCCAAAACATCTAGAGGATCAAATAACTGCTGTAGGGGTTGGAGCGCCTTCATTCAGGGTCAATGAAATAGAAAATCTGCAAGAAAAGATGCAGGGTTATTTTACTGAAAGTGATAGCACTTATTGAGAGATTTAATGGCTGAGCCCAAAGCAAAAAAAGCATAAAGGATAAAATTTTAAATAAATAAATACTACTAAAACATTATCAAACTAGTGCAATATTATTCAGCAACAAAGGTAATGGATAAAAATCTTTATTGTCAATCTAAAACAGTGGTTCTCAGTCTGTGGGTCCCCAGATGTTTTGGCCTTCAACTTCCAGCTGGTAAACTGGCTGGGATTTCTGGGAGTTGTAGGCCAGAACACCTGGGGACCCACAGGTTGAGAACCACTCATCTAAAACGTTCATTTTGGTTTGCAATTTCAGTCAGTTGATTTGTGAATGGTAAGTGGTCAGTTTCCACAAAAAAAACTCATATGATTTTACACATTTCTAGGAATAATAAAAATAATAACAACTTTATTCTTATATCCCACCACCACCTCCCCGAAGGGACCCGGGATGGCTTACAGACAGCACAAAGTGCCTAAAAACAAAACATAAAAATGAAGCACAATATAAAATACAATAAAATAAACACATACACATGTAAAAACATCAACTCAGACTCAATAAAATCAAGGTCTTCAACCAATGGCGGTAAGCTGTTGTAAACATGGCTAAGCTGTAAACAATAGGGAAGGGTGATAATTTCAGGTTTTATCAGGATCACAATTAACAGAAATAAAAAATGTGTAAAAATGAAATTGTCAAACTTGCACATCTCTATGTGCTTCTATTGATTACATTTTTTTTAAAAAAAAAGATCTTGGTTTATGCCTTGTTTATATCTTGCCCCTCATCTACTCTGATGACACACTTCAGCCTTACAGATTAAGGTTTCATTGCTGAATTCACACAGAACACACAGATATACGAGGGGTATTTTTTAAGTAAAGTCCGTTTTGTTGTAGACACTAGTAATTTGCGCGCATACCACAATGAGCACGTGCGTCGTGTACCGGCATGCCTTGGGAACAACTGTGCTCAGTTTCTGCTCTGTAGCTAACCTGTACGGTTCTTTTCTGTGCTTTAAAAATGTTTAAGACTATCAACTCACCCGCCACATGTGAGGTTCTCTCAGTGATACGTTTTTTGTCAGCAAGGAACCTGCCTGCTGCAGAAGTTCATCGACAGATTTGTGAAGTGTACGGTGATACTGTTATGAGTGAAAGCAAAGTGTGTAAGTGAGTACGACAATTCAAAGATGGCCGTGACAACGTCCATGATGAGGACTGCTCCGGTCGCCCTTCTTTGATTACAGATGATTTGGTGGCTTCAGCAGTCAGCAAGTTTTTATGAAGAGGGTATTTTAAAATTGGTTCAGAGGAACAAACTTGGCAACTATGTCAAAAAATAGAGTGAAGTATGTACTTTCTGAAAATAAATTTACTTTTTTGAAATAAACTTTCGTTGTGTACTTATGTTCAAATGGACCTTACTTAAAACATACCCCTCATATAACATAGGCATTCAATGATGTTGTCACCTGAAGAATAGGCCTGGGCAATGCATGGTTCTAAATGGTTCTAAAGTACTTACAAAACTAAAGTTCTGGTGGTGAAAATTTCAAAACTCTAACAAAACTCTCAAAATTTCATTATAAATGGTAGTTCCTAATTGGTTCAGTCATAAAAATTGCCAATAATGAAATAATAATTAAATTTTGAAAGTTTTGTTAGAGTTCTGAAATTTTCACCACCAGAACTTTAGTTTTGTAAGTACTTTAGAACCATTTAGAACCATGTATTGCCCAGGCCTACTGAAGAACTGTAAACAAAGACTTCAATGGGTTGTTGTAGGTTTTTCGGGCTATATGGCCATGTTTTAAGACTTCAGTGTTCACTTACAATATACACTTCTGTTTTGTTGCTATAAGAAGATGGGCCTCAACCCATATATAAAAATATTAACATTGCATCAGTTACTTTGCTACTGGAGTACTTTCGAAATGTTCTGTGGAATTTTTGGTACATTGTGCTGAGAAGTGACATATTTGGGAACTTTCCACAGTAGACATGATTCTACTCTACTGTCACGATTTCATCCTATAGAATTCTTAGATCTGTTGTTTAGGGATGGGTATGTAGGATTCTCAAACAGACAGATCTATTTATTCAATTTATATTACAAATTTTGGATTCCATAGATTGTTTCCATGATACCTAATGTAGAATGAGAATGTCATTAATAACTGTGTGGCATGAAAGAGCTGGCCTCTCTCCTCCAACACTACAGTTTTATCTTTATCAGACAAAGGCAATAAAGAATCCTGCAGAGTGGTGGTATTAGAATTGTGGTGTCTATATCCATCACTGGACTCCACTCAACTTGTCAACTATTGGCCAGTTTCCAATCTCCCCTACTTGGGCAAAGTCCTGGAATGTGTGGTGTCCTTGCAACTCCAGGAATTCTTGGTAGACACTGATTATCTGGATCCGGCTCAGTCTGGCTTCAGGCCGGGACATGGTACTGAGACATCCCTGGTCACCTTAATGGATGATCTGCACCGGGAGCTCGACAGGGGGAGTGTGTCCCTGTTGGTTCTGCTGGACCTTTTAACCTATAAATCCCTATACGGTTCCGGCCCAGTTTACCTGTCTGAACGTATTCTCCTCTATGAACCATCAAGAACATTAAGATCTTCCGGAGAGGCCCTGCTCTCGGTCCCACCACCTTCGCAAGCACATTTGGTGGGGACGAGAGACAGAGCCTTCTCTGTGGTGGCCCCTCGGCTATGGAACTCTCTCCTGAGCAAGGTTAGATCTGCCCCCTTCCTCTTGTCCTTTAGGAGGCTAGTGAAATCCTGGTTATGGAATGAAGCATTCCCAGAATAATTGCTGAAACTGATTACAGGCCAAAGTGAGTGACCACATATGCGGACTGAGTTGAACATGATTTTATCTTGCCGATTTGGTATATATGCATTTTATCTATATGTATTTTAATCGTGTATTGTTGTATGATGTTTTAACTTGTTTTAGTAGCATTGAATCCTTGCTGTAAGCCGGTCTGAGTCCCTCAGAGGTGAGAAGATCAGGATATAAAAGTTTTAAATAAATAAATAAATAAAAATATACATTGTTTGAGGTTTCATTTAACAGAAAAGGGAAAGAAAAGTTGAACACTATTCATCAGCTATCTGGGGACAAAGTCAGTGAAAAGAAAGGCATCACATTTTGGTTTTATTTTGGGAAGTTAGCAACACCCTATGGGAAACTGGGTCTGCCTCTATTCAGTACAAGTCAATTCAGGAAATCCAAGATGTGTACATCACTTTAATGCCAATCCTATTGCTAAATATCAATACACTTGACCAGAAAGTTCTTTCAGATCTTACATTTTTTTAAATCTACCATAATGAGTGTAAAGTGCAAAACAAGGGATGAAGGCTATCTTTCCCCCCTTGCATGTGCTATGTGCACTTCCTCTGTTTGTAAATTTCAGAGCGCTGTGCTAACACAACATATCATTATATGCAGAAGTATGAAACTTCTGTGATTTCTCCTCTTCAGAGAATGCATTCATTTTTTCTCAAGCACTGTAGGAATTTCAAACAGAGCACAAAGGAGGCTCAGTATTTTTCTTTTGCCTGTTTTTTTAAGGTCAATGGAATGTCTCAAGAACATGTCCATCCCAAATGTTGTTTTGAAACCAATTGGGAGAGTCCTACAGGGAAACAGAAGAACAAATCAATGAGACTAGGCAAAACATACTTGGGGAGCAAAACCCCATGGTATTAATTTGAAGAAAGGGGATGAGAAAGATCCATGGTGATAATGAGGCAGAACATAGATCTACCCTTCTTTACTGTAACTTCTTGTCAATCTGTTCAGCTACTGATAGTCCTACTTATATTGGAACTATTACATTTTTTAATTGGGACCATTAAATATTTCACTGATATTTCACAGGATACAATAACTATAAAGAAACAACAACACACCAATCACAGTCTACTGGTCTGAATGAATTTGAAAATTGAATTTCAGCCAAGGAGCATATAAGCAAGCTAAAATTGAAGCAGGGGTGAGGATGTGCTGCTAATTTCAAGATTGTTTTGAGGAAGGCTGTGTAGGGATCTGGTGTTTGGTGTCAGGGAGGCCTCCAGATGGAGCTGCAAATGCTGAAGAGCTAAGATCACAATAGCAGATGAAGTTCAACTAAGTCAGTCAAAAATGCATGGCATAAAAATAGCTGATCCATTCTATCCACCATACGCAGATGTGTTCACAACGTGTAGGATTCTCTAAGGAAATGGATGCAAAAACAACTGCCAAAATCCTTGCCCTGTAAGCAACAATTCAAAGAAGCATAGATGCTTGGATACACTGTAAGAGTAAATGGGTCACAAAAATCACTTGGTTATCCACCCAAAGGTCTAACACTAAATTTGTTAGTTTGTGGAAGGAGTTGTCTCATGGAGAAGAACATACTTTATTGAAAGAAGATGCTGTTCTTTATTGGGACAGATTGTACATCTACAGAGGCCAAGGTGACATTTGAGCTTCATACCAACTGTGCTTGAATCAAACAATGTTCAAAGCAAATTGCAAATATGAAGATAGCTCAGCCTTCATCCTAACAGATAAGGCATTTTGTTATCCCAGAGCCACTTTTGTATTCCAATTCACATAGAGTTGGAGGTAGAATTTGAGCATTTTACTTCATCACCACCTTAAAGATTATAAACAATATCCTTATGTTTCAGTTAGCTACCATGTATAGTTTTTTTCAATAGACAAAGAAAAACTAGGGTAGATATTATCTCAATGAATATTTAATAATAATGATAAATCATAAAATATTACTTGTACCCTGCCACCATCTCCCCAAAGGGACTTGGGGCTGCTAACAAAGCACTCAAGTTGTCACACATAAAACAGAATTACATATCATCAAAAAATACACAATTTAACTGAGCACAACATGAACAACATTGATTAATAAAATAAAATAAATTTCTAAAACATAATCATACTTGTGACTTACTGGGTTTCTTCAAACATGAACTAAAATGACAAATAACAATGGTCGACATTATCACTTGACCACAGCACATTACTCCAGGTCAAAGCCCCATGCAAATAGCCATGTTTTTAGGCTCAAATGGAAGGTTTGGAGATTAGGGGCTAATCTATCTTTCTAGGGAGAGCATTGCAGAGCCAGGAAGTCACCACTGAGAAAGCCCTCTCTCTCATCCCCATCAACCACACCTGTGATGGTGGTGGGACTGAGAGAAGGACCTCCCCAGCAGATCTCAAGGCCTGCACCGGTTCATAGAAGGAGCTGTGGTCTCAAAGATAGTATATAGGGCTTTATAGGTAACCTGCACTTTGAATTGGGCCTGGAAATTTGGCGAGAGCTCCCTATAGCTAGCCCTGGCTACTAATCTAGCAGTCGACCATTATACGAATTGCAGGTTCCGAGCTGACTTCAAAGGCAGCCCTATGCAGAGTGCATTACAATAGTTCATTCTGGATGTGACTAAGGTGTGGACCACCATATCCAAGTCAGGCTTCTTGAGGTATGGTTACAGCTGGCACACAAGTTTTAACTGTGCAAATTCCCTCCCAGCCACCACTGATACCTGAATGTTTTGTTTTAGACTCACACAATTTAATGAACTGGGATAAAAACATATCCAGCTAATTTGTAGTTGAAACTCAGTGCAGAGCATTCATCTGATGTGAATGCTCAAAGGATAAACAACCTCTTCTTAGATGGAAAGTGAGCAAATGTAGGTTCGCTTGATCTTGTCCGGAAAGAACCAAGCCAAGACACTAATTTCAAAAGAAAGCTGGAAGGACCTAGTGGAGATCTCTACAGACATTCATATGAAGATCTGCTGGAGAGATCAGTGGTGAATGCTCAGGGGACAAAAAAGAATGGAAAGTGTATCTTTGTGTGCTTTCAAGCTGCTCATCAACATATGGCAAATTTATTAATTTCATAGGATTTTTTTCGGTAAGGAATCCTAAAAGGTGTTTTTTCCAGTTCCCTCTTTTGAAAAAAGCCTACAGTTTCCAGAATACATTGGTAATCTTCCAACCAGGTACTAGCCAGAGCTGATCCTGAGTAACTTCCAAGATCAGATGTGATCTGATGCATTATTCACAGCAAGTATCCTTCCCATGACAAAATTGAAAGAGTAAGAGTTTCTGCTGCACACGAATGTGTAGAACCCTATAACATGTAATGCAAGGATTTAGAACAATATATCATCATTATCATCAGCAGCAGCAGTAATCACTCGTGTCCAAGTATGATTGTCTTCCAAGGGTACTCTTGTCAGTGGGTCTGTAAATGACTGTAGAGACCTACGACTTCATCAAACGTGTGAATTTTCCCATTCTATGACACTTTCACCTTAGCTCAGGGACAAAGCCTCCAGATCCCATCATACAACATACATCTACTGGTCAGACTCCATTCCTGAGCTGAGATTAAAGTGTTGTAAGAGGGAGTAATAAGAAGATGGGAGGCTTCCCGTGTTCTCATTGAAAAAAGGGAGAGGAAGACAGGTGGCAATGCTTCCCTCCATGGGATAACTAAGGGGCAATGCAGGCAATATGGGGTGCCAGGTTCCCCATGATACCCTCCAGATTCGCCACAGTGCATGGTGAACCCTCTGCTTGCTATGTGGACCTCATTGTGATGATTTCCCTATTCTAGACCCACATGGTTTTTCACAGTGAGAACATACATTTCCAGGTGGAAGGCAGTCCTGACAAGGGTTTGTTTGATGCACCTTCCTCTTTGCATGTTTCTCCCTTTTGCCCTCTATTTGTACCTCTTCAAAATCTGCAGCACTGTCAGTAGCAGCTGACCTCCAGTTAGAATGCTCAGGTGCCAAAGCTTCCCAGTTCTTTGTGTTTATGCAACATATTTTTTGTTTGCTTTAAGTCCATTTTTAAATCTCTTATGCTGTGCACTGACATTCTGTTTTCTGTTCTTGAGATGAGAGTACAGTAACTGCTTTGGAAGATGGTGATCTGCCACCCAGACAATGTAGCCAGTCCAGCAAAGTTGATGGCAACATTATATTGGCATAGTATTTCTGGCAGTGGTTTAACATGGACAACGTGAATGGTAGCATCCATCCAGTCTCAGGATAATGAAACTACAGAACAATTTTAAGTCCTAAGAAATGTTGTGTACTCAAAAGCAATGTCAGGTTCAACAACAGGGAAATAAAAGTAATGAATAAAGACACTGGAAATTTTATTTTCTTTCAGGACACTTCATCGAGCAACTCAAGCATTGTATACATCACACACCACAGACAGGTTTAAACACTCACAAAAAGCTGGCTGAGTCTTCATGACAAACTTCAATGCCTATTCCAGCAATATATAAATAGTAAGCCAAAAAAATGTGGCATAAAAGTGTGTTGGTGCTGTGAAATTAAAACATTATATCTTCAGAAAGGAAACATTTATCTGGGCAGGCAACTTAGAAGACCATGGGAGTGATGTTCTTTGAAGGACTTATTCTCTCACAAGAGAGCTTATCTACTTCCCTTGTTGTTCTTTCACAAGCAGATGAAGACCTTTTTTTTTAATTCTGGCAGACCTTTGCAAATTATTTGTAGGGAAAACAGGCCTTTTATAATGTGCTGGGCATTTGTTTGTGTTTGTTTCTAATGTGCTGGACAATTGTTTTTTTAGAAAAAAATTGTCAAAGATGCCCAACAACTGTTCCACAACATATGAACATGTGTCTTTTGGCTCTGGATGTTTGGGCATAATATGACATTTTTCTTCTACATCCACAAACACATCTGTAGACATGTGCCCTTTCTGAAATATTTGGGATTGAAAGCGGGGGAGTGTGTGCCGGAAAACTTTCCAGGTATCACCAATACACATCATTTTTCATCTATAATAATGAGCATTAACTGCATTAGCTTTAATTCAAGTTATTTTAGCTTAATTGGGTCAAAATGTTTAACCTTTTAGGAATTATAGGAAAGATCAAAAAGCTATTAACTCAAGCATTTCTGTGGAGCCAGTAGCATTGCTGACACCAATACAGCTTCATTGTATCTTAGGTTCTACTTTTACCTTAGGAAATAACCATGTAAATTACAGACGATCTTGTGGGCACCTTCCTAAGGTGTTCTATTAGTTATATTTAATGTTCCCTAAAGTAAAAGAAAGCCTGCCAACTTCTTGTAGATCTAATTCTGAAAAACAGCACAAAGTGAGCCCTTCTTCTTCAACTAGAATATTTTTTTTCTCAGATGAAGCAGATCTGAGTAAAACATACCAATGAAGAATTATGGTTGGAAAATGGTTTAGGTGAATTCAAGAAAGTTGCAAATGGGGTTCCACCGGGAAAACTAAATGGTATCTTGTGGAATAATTTTAGATTCTGCACAAAAGTGCTTCTTCATTTGTATTACATTTTAAAATGTATCACATGTTTTACAATGTCTATCTTTTGTTGCTCAAGAAAAAAATGTACCATTCCATAGAGCAGCATTACCTAAGTTTGGTTTCCTCTGAATGGAAATTTTATGGCATTCAAAGAAAGTGGAGATTTGTGGAAATTTATGGCATTCAAAGAAAGTGCTTCCTTTATTTAAAAATGTAAAAGTAATGTGTACACTTAACAAATACATATTTCTAGAGAGGAAAGAGTACTCAGTTTATAATGTTTTCCTTCCTTTCTGCATTCTTTCTTTCTTTCCTCCTTTCATTTACCCTCAACCTCAAAGCTCTTTTGCTTTGGGTACTGCAACTTTGTCGGAAAGAGCCCATCTACMTTTCTTTCAAAGCTGGGAGGATGTGGGTTAAAATAAACCCGCTTCCTACTGAGCTTCTGTCCCMACCCCAACCCAAACCCTGGGCTTTCCCTTGAGAGGTGGATAGATGTTGTTATGGGTCCMCCCCCCCCCCCCACCACACACACACACACACAAAAGTTTACTGGAGAGTCCTGCTGCCATGCAAAAATKACACATCAGGAAGTGGGGAAAGGATGGATACAGAGGGGGCTGTGCTGATGGCAGGCCCCTCCAGTAAGTTTTTGGAAGGGAAATGGTGGGCTGGAGGGAGGCTGGATGCCATCAGAGATCAACAGTGGAATATGCTGCACAGGAGCCTATTTTTTGGAGGGTTTAAAGCAGATGCTGGATGGACATCTGTTGGGTGGCTTTTCTTGTGTGTTCCTGCATAGTAAGGGGTTGGATTGGATAAACATTGTGATATTTTCCCATTCTATGTTTTCAGAAGGTTGTAATTCAATAACATCTGCAAGGCTGCATGATTGTCACGCTGCTTCAAACCCAGGATTTGTAGATTTACCTTTCCATAAAGTATTTTCCTGCTGGGAAAAAATGTTAGGATTCCAGTTGACATGCTTGGTTTGTCTGTAGTTATTCTTCTGATTGAAAGAAAACTCCAGGAGTTCAGATTAAGTATGATCTCTGATTTGGCCTTATATTTACTTTTTAAAGATGATGCTAACATTGTTCCAAATATTCAATGAGCACAATGCATACTGAAATGTTTGACATTCTGTTGACCCACATATGTATTCAACAAACACTATAGCTGGGGCTGCATCTTTTTGTTCAACAGACAGGGAAGGATTTTCATCATTTTGAAGGAAATTTCTCACATACTTAGATGTTTTGTGGAAACAGATTTATTTAAACTAAAATGTCTCTGCATTAAAAATCCATTAAAACTTGTTTGAAACCTCCAAGCATAAAAGCAAATACCAGGGGGTTCAATTACTCAAATTGTTCACAGTCAACTTATTCAAGCAGTAGTCTTTCTCGTCTCTACATGCTCACACTTGGGATTCCCTGTGAAGAAAAAATCTACTTAAAATATGACAGAGAAGCAAGTATCAGTGTTTTAATTCACTGGAAAGCATTTAAATCCAGTTTAAAATCATCTTTAAGCATGCAAATATCGATACATATTTAGGAAAGACTTTGAGTTTTTCATCCAATGAGATTGTGAAAGCATCTCAGAGGAAAAACACTGTTCTGATTCTCACTCCTCAAAGGCATAACACTTTTTTGCTTGCTGTTTGTCACAACTGAAACTGAACACAGCTCCATGTTGTGACTCAGCTGGAATCTCAGAGTGATAGTGTCAATGATTCTGATGGGGATGATGGGTTTCAGACGCACAGTCAGGTGCAAAGTTATGATGTCCCTGTGTTAGACGAAGAAGACCAGGAACAGGAGGCAGAAGTTCAGTTGTTTCCCACAGCAAGGGATGACGCTGGGGAAAGTGAAACTACTGAGAGCCAGGTGGATTCAGGAAGGAAAGATAGTTCTCAGCCTGATAATGAGGGGAAAAGGCAGGAAATTGACCTTGATGGAGCTGGAGGCTTAGATAGAGCGAATTGGTTGGAATTTAAGGTCCGAAGGAGTGTCAGGATCACCAACAGGCAAGAGAGGGAGGCTCGAGGCCATAGAAATGCCTTCATGTTGTCCAAAGGGTATTAAATAGGCTGTTTGAACATGCCTCGGTGTCAGAGCAACTTCCCACTTCATCCAAGAGACTTTGGATTTATCTTGCAGCTTTCATGTTCATGTTTCAGGATTTTGTCATGTTCTCATGGGACTTTGCCTTGCCTGTGTCTTCATGGATCTTGTTTGCCTATGTTACCTTGGATTGAACTTTTGAAATATACTTTTGCCTTCTGAACTTTTTATCCTTTTTTTAAATCAGCCATAAAGACTATTGCTGGTGTGTTCTTTGGTGTCTTAAGCAAGGTGATTTTACCCCGAGGTGTGACACTACAGAAGGTTGTGCTGAAATGACAGCTTTCCACACAAATACAAATGTTTACACCTAAATGGAATTGGAAGTCTTAACTGGAGTAGATTTAATCAACCAATTGAAATGGGATAGTTGACATCTGTGTAAGTTCCATTGATATAGTTTTTCTGTTCAAATGGTATTCAGCTGTTGAAATCACAGATACCTTAAAGGGCCAGACTCAAAAGTGGCTTCAAAATGTTACTCACAGGCTCTACTACAACATCAATCTTCACAAATTAAACATGTTGACCACTTTCAGAATATTTTGAGGCAATGTTTGAAGTATAAAATTGAAGAATATATGCATTAAAAACAATTTGTAACTCAAGATATGAGCAACTTTAGTCTGCCTAGTCATCCTCTATTGGTGCCTCTTCAAAATCCATAGCACTGTGTCATAAATATGTGTGGGTTGAATGAAATGTATCAAATTGTATGATTCAAGTTTGACTGGGGCTGATAGAGGCTGAAGACACCATCCTAAGAAAATTGGAACCTGGGAAAATGCCATTATGGAGAAACAAAAGGAGTATTTATGAACTGATAAAAACTGTGATTAAGAAAATGCCGATGAGAACTGCTGACATTGATGACCTGTTGAACTGTGGTTGAAAACATTTTTACATAGACAAAGACAATGACTCTTTAAGTTAAGTCAACACAATGGTTCCTTAGGTTAAGAAGGAAAACCAACATCAGTTAAGGAAGAAAAGCCAACATCTGTCCGGAACTGATAGAGTCAGATGGAAAAAATAACCTATTAGTCATTTACAACTTTTTGGAACAACAACAGCAGAAAATTGCTATATAAAAGACTTCTTTATTTTCCAAAATGTGGCAGACAGCAAGGTCTGGTCATCTACTTCTTTCTCCAAGGGATGGAGAAAGATGGCGTATCGGCAGAATGACAGATTTGCAGGGAAAACTATCTGGCCTGCATTTGGTTCTCTTCTCCAGGAGATAGAAGAAGGGATGGTAATGTACAAATGTGGAGTGAATGTGTGTGTGAATGCTGAGTAAAATGTAATATCCTCTTTGTTTGTGTAACCAATTTAGCTAGAGCCTGTGTATCTACCTTCTTTCTCTGCAAAGTGCCTGACATATTCTGGCCACTTCCAGACAGTACTTTAACCTGCACTGAAAAGAGTTTTAAAATCCTGCTTCAGCGCGGGTTAAAGTCCTCACATCCCCTAAAAAAACACAGGCTTTCCCAGTGGGGTGGCTACATACCATCCTGGAAATTACCAAGATGGTATCCAGTCACCCCCAAAAGCTCTAAAAATGGTGAAGAACTTAGCAGACCACCATTAGGCCTTGCAGCACACTTCCTGGATTGTAACAATTATGCGCAAGGAGCCAAGGAGGGAGGGGGCAAATCGTTCCTGCCCCACAACCTGGCCTCCTTGCACATAATTGGTACATCCCAGGAAATGTGCTGCGAGGCCTAATTGCAGCCAAGTATGCTCTTAACCATTTTTATGACTATTTGAAGGAGTTTTGTAAGGGGGTGGGTGCCATATGGCATCTTTGGGGTCCAGGAACACAGAAGGTGCAAAATGGGTGTATGGACAGGCTCCTGGGTAGTCCCAGGACTATCTGGAAGTCTGTCCCCATAAGGCCCCTAGTCCATTAGACTCAGGCCTTTCAGGAAGGCCTGGGTCTAATGGACTATCTAATTAATTCAGGATAAAGCAGGATTTTCTTGCTTTGTCTCAAACCAATCCTCTTACTGGAGGCATTGTTTGGACACCTCCAGTAAAAGTGTGACAGGGGCCATCATATGGCCCTGTCTGGATGGGCCCTCAGTCTCACTCAAAATGGAATACAAGAACCCGTTTAATGTTTTAAAAGTATTCATAACAATTATTGGTCATAGCTAGCCTCCAGTTAGAATGCTCAAAGCCCAGGACTTCACAGTTCTCAGTGTTTATGCCACAGTTTTAAGGTTAGCAGTATAGGGAGTATTCAGCATAGGATATGAATTTTAATAAAATGCAATCAATAAAATAAAAGAGCACATCTGATGCAAGCTTTTCTGCCAGTCTTCTTATTTTGATGCATCCAAGTGGAAATGGCAGTTGAAGAGAACAGCTCTGGGAAGGAACGAACCAGAAAACAGTCAGACCAAGATAGGCGAACGGTGAAGACCTTCACATTTAAATATTTTATCTTGATACAGATCTCTCTTTCTGTGTGTGAGTGTGTGTGTGGCAGCTGAGGAATACATCATAACATGCCATACTGGCCTTAGTTACCATGTTAGATAGAAAGTATACCTAACTTTGAAAAATCAGTGGGAATTCTTGGATCTACAATCCAAAATTATAACTTTTCCAATCTCCCCTCCATCTGTCAATCTGATGTCAGATATTTATGATTTGTAGAGACAAACAGAGCCAATTCCGTTTATTGTTGATCAAATTGTCATACATATGCATGGTGTTTGCTTCATTGGGAACTTACCATTTATGAATTAATGTGATTGCTGCAATTCTATATTTGCTTTCATATTTATACATGAAGATGAAAATATATAAAAAAGAATGCGATCTTTCCTGATCTCAGGAGCACTTCTGTGACCTGTCATTATTGCTTGCCATTAAGAACAGGTTCACCTTTAACATGTTCTCCTTTACCTTAATTGGTTATTTTCTAGCCAGTTAAATTGCTTGACCCTTTAAATTTTGAGGCCATTTTTATCTTTTTCCCCTGCTTCAAAACATCCTACCTTCCATCGAGGTGGCAATTAATCATAACAATTCTGTTGCCAGAAGATTGCAGCCTCTTTATAGAACATTCTGTATGTTTCTTCTTCACAACTCTCTATCAGTTTGAATATGTTAAGAAGGAGAAAAAGAATCTGGCTGAAGATAGCTGGTGATGTAAATGATAGGAGCTGGTTTCTAACATTGCCTGCAAGCTAGAGGCATAATATGTTGTTGCCGATAGAAGCTACAAGAAACATGGAGGGGAGCTGGATTGTATTAATTACTTGCACACTGATAGAAAGAGCAAAATAAAAAATGTGTTTACAAGCTGAAGCTCCAGACAATAGCTCCAGAACTATTAAGGGAGGCAGCTGACCCAAAATGAAGGCTGTATCTTAGGAATGGAAAGAACATGTGAAAATATTAGAAAAATAGTAATAAATAGGTTTTTCAAATCTCAAGAAACCCCAATGAGAAGAATCCTGGACTCTTGAAACTTCACAGTTTGGGTTTTATTCTGCACAAAATTGAAGAGTTTCTGCAGTAGACATTAATACTACTGTTTTCTGTTCAGAATAAGTTCCTATTTTCTGCACAAAAAATTCTGTAATTTGGATTTATTCCTCATAAAGTTCACACATGGTTGGTATGCACAAAAGCATTTTCTATGTAGAAAACAGTTTATATACAGGAATTAATATTTCTGAAGTCAAATTTTGTTTTTTGATGCAGAAAATACTGTTTTCTGCACAAAACTGTCACATGAAGATTTTGCAGTGCAAACATTCTTTCATCTGCATAGTTTTTCAATATTTTTTTTCATCAGGAAGAAACTGTTGAAAGTTCTCACTACTTTTGAATAGATACTTAGTGAGTAATACCTTATTGCATAGTTTGTGTAAAGCCGTACTTCCTTTGTGTTTTTTTCTGAGCCCAGCTGGAAGTAGTCCTATTTTGTTGGGCTCCTGCAAACTCCATCCCAGCAGTGTGCCTGCAATCCACAGAGACAGGGAGAAACACCAGTCTGATGAAGTCTTAGGTCACAACCTAATTTCCCCTTGCTCCCATCATCATAATGCCCCATTTCTTTGCCCATTATTCTCTAAAACTTTTTTACATAGTAATACTACTGGTATTGGGGAGGGGGATTACGTCACAGAAATTAAATGCCTTTCTGCCTTTATATAGATATTTTGTAAAATATGGAAAATGCTGCAATTTTCTGTGTCTCTCACTACAAAAAAACTGTTGCCTGTTCGAAACCCCCAACTGCTTGGCTGCATTCAAATCACCATCCACTTCTTAGAACATAGACCCTGAAATCATACATAAAACATTTTCAGCCCACACTTTAGACACCTGCAATCATAATTGGGTCCTTAAAGTTCAGAAGCCCCCTGCAGTTCATGATGATTTAGATTTTTCCCTCATTGGAAAAATGGCTTGTATTATATCTAGGTGTCATTGTTTCCTAACCTGAATCAAAGAGAGACTTCAACACCAACCGTTAATTGGGTTCTAAACATTTTCTCTGCATGTTGCATGCCATTCGATCTTAACAATGTAAATAATTTTAAAACCTAAACCAACATGTTTTATTACATAAAAGGATTTTATGTGAAAAAGAAAGCCTTCTAACGGAGCAACATGAAAAAAATATAAAGTTAAACTGATAGCATCTCATGGAGAGATGATACTCATGGAAGAAATGGTATATTACATCCCGCCTGCTGTGAACATGACTCCTTTCAAATCCAGTACCTCCCCTTGCAGCAAATGTGAAATGCAAGGCCTCATCTATTGCCTATTAAGGTGAATAAAAATCTATAACATTCCTTCCATTTCTAATATTCAGTCTGTGAGCAGAACAATCCTCCATGTGGCAGACATTTTCATTGAATCTGGCTGCCTAGTAGACAGAGTGAGTCGGCATCTCAAGAATTCTCCAAGATCTCAAGACTGGGATGTCGAATATCGTAGACATTTGTTTTGGTGGTTTATTTATTTATTTATTCAAATAGACACATATTTGCAAGTGTTTGTTGCGTACAGTGCAATAATTTCCATCTATTAGTGCTCCATAATCATGTATCAGAAACTATATTTCCTTTAAGGGAGCACTCTACAATCTAAATAATACATATAAAAATATCATAAATTCTTAGTTAACATCTGCTTCCTCTTTATCTACAGTCTTATAGGGCTCTCTATATACATTTTTAGTTTAATTTTACATTGAGATGTTGAATCATTGGTTGCCATTCTTCTTAATAATACAGTTGTTTTGTCCATTATTAACATATCTGTAATATATTTTTCCCATTTTTCTAAAGGAGGTATCTCGGGTTTTCCAATATTTGGCATATATTTCACGATTGGTGGGGATGACAGAGAGGGCCTTCTTGGTGATTTTCTTTTAGGTTTTGACATGCAGTGTATTTCATTCTTCTCTTCCATGTCTTTTCCCACTGGGACATTTTTATCTCTTGGCCTATATTTTGGGCCCATCTAACCATAGAATCTTTTACTATTTCCTCTTCCGTGTGCCAAGTCAGTAAATTTTTGTATAGATATGATATAAGTCCTTTTGGTTTCTCAAACAAACCATGCTTTTGTAGTATAGAAGCCCAAGGTTTTAAGTTGTTCTTAATATTTCTCCTGCAGCTAGAAGCCAATTGCATTTAAGGCCCTCTTGGTTGAATTCTTCTAGGGATTTCATTTCTGGATGTTCTAAATCAATCTGGATCAGCTCCCTGTAGGTTAACCATTTCCCTTGAAGGATGCTTTCCCTTTTATATTATGCCTCATGTGGGGACATCCACTCCAGTATCTTCGTGTAAAGTCTTTTTTATATATCTATTCCAAGTATTTAGAATTGGTCTCCGTATATAATGGTCATTAAATATGCCTGTTGGTTTGGCCTTTTGAATGTCCAAATATGCATGCCATGCAAACGGAAGATTTATGCCTTCTAAATCTAGTAGCTCATTGTCTTCTAGGGTCACCCATTTTTTAATCCAGTTGAAACAGCATGCGTGAAAATAGAGTTGTAAATTTGGAAGAGAAAGGCCGTCTCTTGTTTTATCATCATTAAGTATCTTCATTTTTACTCTTGGTTTTTTCCCAGCCCAAATAAATTTCAAGATATCTTTTTGCCAAATTTTGAAAAAGAAATCATTGTTGATGATTGGTATGTTTTGGAACAAAAATAACATTTTTGGTAATGTTGTCATCTTAATGGATGATATCCTCCCTAATAGGGAGAGCCTATTCCTCTAGTTCTTTCCTTATCTCTCTCCACACCCTTTCATAGTTATTTTTAATAGCTCTGAATTCTTCATTGTAATGTATATTCCAAATATCTGACGTTCTGTGAAATACTGAATTCTGCATTTTCCTTTAATTCTTGTTTTTCCAACTCTGTCAGGTTCTTCATTAAGAACTTACTTTTCTTTTTGTTTACCTTTAACCCAGCTAATTCTGAGAAGTTTGTCAGGATATTTAGTTCTTTCTTTTAGTCATTGGGGTTTTTCAAAGTCAGGACAATATCATCAGCAAAGCCACGAATCTTGTAGTCTTTGCCTGCTGCCCACACACCCTATATCTCTTTGTTCTCATTTATTTGTTTTATAAGCATCTCTATGCACATAACAAACAGGAGTGCTGATAGTGGACAGCCTTGCCTGGTAACCCATCCTATCTCAATTATTTGTGTTTTCTCCCCATTTATTATCAACTGTGCATATTGGTCTTTGTATATAGTTCTTATTATTTATATATTGGTCTCCCATATCATGTGCTTGCAGAACTTCTATCATGAAGTCCCAGTTTAAGTTGTCAAACACTTTTTCTATGTCTAGAAACAGTATTGCTAATTTACTGCTGGGATATTTGTCAAATAGTTCAATTATGTCGATAAGGCATCTTGTGTTCTGTTTGTGTTTGTATTCGGTAGAAAGCCAGCTTGGTCTTTTGAGATTTTTTAGTCTATTTTCTAGGATAGACGTGAAAAGATTTTAGTCTTTATTCAAAAGTGATATAGGTCTGTAGTTCTTTGGTTGTAGAAGGTTTCTGTCTTCCTTCGGTATTAATTTTATATATGCATCTTTCCATGTTTCAGGTATTTTTCCTTCTATTATCCAATTCATAGTAGCTTGTAGAGGTTTAGTCTCCTGGAATACTTCATAATATTTTGCTGTGAGACAATCTGGCCCCAGAGCTTTATTACTTTTGGCAGATTGTATTTCCTCTTCTATTTCTTCTAGGCTGATTGTTTTATTCAAACTTCTATCTTCTTCTGTGCATCTATTTATCTTTAATCCATCCAGATACTTTTTGATTTCTTCCTTATCAGTTATTTTGTTTTTGTATAGATTTTTATAGAATTGTTCAAATATATATATTTAATTTTGGATTTTTTTATGGTGTATATGTTTACCATCTGTTATTTTTGTAAAGGGTGCAAAGCATTGTTCCTTCCTTAACCGTAATGCTAGCCATTTTCCACTTTTATTCGCCCATTCAATTTTTTTCTGTTTCCCTCTGTTGCTATCTCCTCTGATAAAATCAGATCTAGCTGTTTTTGTAGTGACCTTATTTCTTCCTTTGGTTTGTTTTTTTGTCAGATGAGTTTTGTGATGTTCTCTTTTCTTTTCATTGATTGCTTCATTGATTGTATCAAATTGTTCCTTTTTATTTTGTTCCTATTTGTTTTTTGTTGTATAAAGAACTCTCTTATGACGGCTTTGCTTGCATCCCAGATGGTCTCCGTTTTTACTTCTCCTGGTTTGTTTTTTACAAAATACAGTGGTAGAATTTCTTTTGCTTTCTTAACTATTTTTGAGTCTTGTAACAGGTTTTCATTTAGTTTCCAGGAGAAATCAGTTCTCTTCTTTTTGAAAACTAACAGAATTGCTTTGTGGTCTGAGAAGGTTCTCAGCAAAATTTCTATATTTTTTATCTGTGGGATAAGAGTTTTTCATGTGAGAAACATACCTGTTCTTGGCAGGGATAAGTGTGATTCTGAGTGGAATGTGAATCATTTCTGACTCCCATATAGGTAACTCAAGATATCAACCACCCCTGTTGCTTGCATTAGAGTATTAAAAGCTATGGGCAATTTTCCTTGATCTTGCTTGATCTTTCTTCCAGAATGTCTGTCTATTTGTGGGTTCAGGACCCCATTACAGTCTCCCAGCAAGATGATTTCTTCATAATCCTTGTCTAATATTGATTTTTCCTTAAACCTACACCCTCCCCTCCCCATCTACAGGCATCCTTCAGGCCCAAGCATGTCATAAAACCATGCTGGTAAATCACATTAGCTATATTTTGACTGATGACTGAATATCAAACACTCCCAATGGTGGTCCCAAACAGAGGGCAAACAGTTCCATACTACTCATCCTAGCACTTACCTATTGATTTCAGGAATATTGGAGAGATCCCAAACAACCAGCCTGTGAGCATTTCCAGTAAAATGAGGTTTTATTAGGAAGAGGACAGGGCTGCAACATTTGGAAAGTATTTGCAAATTATGATTTTAGGAATGGGGTCTCAAATGTTTGAGACAGATGGATTGATTCATAAGAGATGTGATATTGATTTGGATGAGTCAAACAATAGGCTGCCTTGTTAGGAATCATAAAAAATTGGAGCACTTGTTTCTTTAGGAGATTATAAGCATATATCTGGGGGGAGGGAGAATTATTCTAGGGCTTTTATTTTCCAAATGACAGACCTTAGATTCTGAACAATAGCACTTTGATCTTGAAAAGCACATATTGTATTCACCAGAAGTTATTAAAATGGCTGACTGCCAGTAATCCACAGGCACACACACATACACACAAAGCAAAACTATTTCTTTCTTTCTTTTTTTAAAGTGTACTTACTGCATCCATTTCAGAGAAACAGTGAATAGACAGGTTCGTCATTTCTAGGCCAACTCGGTTTTGAGAATCATGCGCCTTCTACATAAATTCAATACCAATTAAAAGCTATAATCTGTTGAAGCATACCACTGTTAATTAATATCTTTCAATTTGGAACTAGATGTTATGTGACAAATACTCCCAAACCATGTTTTTTTAGTCACGTGAAGATAGCAGGGAGGGAAACATTGGTAGAGGAACAATTATGGCTGGATATAATGGTATTCATGATGTGGAATAATTATACTTGAACATGTTTCTGGGTGCATGTTTATTATCTAAAAAATTAACACACACATTTGGATCCAAAAAGTGGTGTGCAAAAAAACACTACTACAGTATTATAATATAAGACAGCAAATCAAACCCCTAGAAATAGCGTAGTAGCATTAAATATGCATAAACCACTGTGCTAAGTTATGTCTCCACATTTGGTTGACTAGAAACAAGATATAGTTCCTTAAGAGGAAGAATAAGTAAACTGAGAATGAATGTGTGTGTGTGTGTGTGTGTGTGTACACACACACATACATACACGCACACACACACACATACACACACTTCTTTTCAGTCTCAGAGTGCATCTCTGGTAAGGTGTATGCTTATATTTCTTTCCAGAATTACACACAAGTGGGAGTTGCAATTTTAAAAGATATGCAGACCATACAAGGTTAGGATTACAAATAATCCAGGTAGGAGAAACATCCTTCTGAAGGTCACAATAACAAGCACAAAGATAGGTCAAGATGAGAATGATCCTAAATAATTTCTACCAATCAGGTTGGAAGGGATTTGGATTCAGGAGCCAGATACAGAACTTCCTTTCTACTGAGTTGTTCAAAGTTGTGCCAGCATTATGTCTGTGTCCCCAGGCTGGAGGAAGTTTCTATCTGGCATAATACCATTCCTCCCTTGTTGGACTCTCACATCTACCAATTTAAATTTCTGCCAGAAGAGTTGCATTTTTGCCAGCAGAAGGGACATTTGGCTAATACTAATTCTCTATATAGTCAGTGCGTCCTTCTGTTTCCACTAATAAACTGTAATTTAGGTTCTGCAGCTAAATAACTAAATAAATAAACATACAATGATGTCCTGTCTACCTATCTGTGGTACGAAATCAACATTACTGTAGTGCTTCTTCAATTTCATACAGTTTAAGACCCCAGCCTATTTTAATATGGCCCTGCCTCTGCTGTTTTAAATTGTTATATTTCCCCCCTAAATGTTCATCTTATAAATGGCAGAAAGGTTGCAAAAGCAACAAAGAACTGTCTTGCATCTGCATGACAGGCACTTTTATTGTGTCGTAAACAATGGAAAAGATGCCCACACCACATTGGATGCCATGATGCATTTGTTAGCCTTCAATTTAACAGAAGCTAACCTTTGCTGATTTTATACTGTGCATGCAAACCATGACAATTTTGAAGAAAGCACTGGACAGCCATCTGTCAGGGATGCTTCAGATACAGAACTTCATTTCTACTGTGTGTTCAAGATTTCCTAGATGTATCTACCCAGCTCTGTAGACCCTGTTTAATGTGTTATCAGACCAGCAGACCATTTTAGCTTCTCAAATGTCATTCATATTTATTTATTTGATGGGATTAAGTTGTGATTTTTTGATTCTGACTGTGCAATGAGGATATACATATACTCAAAATCCAATGATCATAGGTAGTCTATTCTTCCTGTGGAATAAAAGAGGATTAGCTCTCCCCCTCCCCCCCACCCCTTCAGAAAGAGTTCAAGAAAATAGCTGTATTTGGGAATCCACAATGCTGTTTCTATTTGACATGTACAGAATGGGGAATGCCTGGCTCGATAGCTGCATGTGTGAAAAAGATCTTGGAGGCCTCATGGACAACAAGTTAAACATGAGCCAACAACGTGAAATAGCAGCTGAAAAAGCCAATGGGATTTTGGACTGTAAAATAGAAGTATAGTGTCCAAATCCAGAGAAGTCATGCTACCCCTCTATTCTGCCTTGGTCAGACCACACCTGGAATCACACTGTGCCCAATTCTGGGCACCGTAACCAAAGGAAGATGTTGACAAACTGGAATGTCCAGGCGAGGGTGACTAAAATGATCAAGGATCAGAGAACAAGCCATATGAGGAGTGGATTAAAGATCTGGGCATGTTTAAACTGAAGAATAGAAAGCTGGAAGGAGACATGATAGCCATAAATATGTGAGAGAAAGTCAAAGGGAGGAAGAAGCAAGCTTGGTTTCTGCTACCCTGGAGACTAGGACATGGAACAATGGCTTCAAACTGCAAGAAAGGAGATTCCACCTGAACATTAGGAAGAACTTCCTGACTGTGAGAGCTGTTCAGCAGTGGAACTCTCTGCCCTGAAGTGTGGTGGAGGCTCCTTCTTTATTATTATTATTATTTTATTGTTTTATAGTGTATAAACAGAGGCTGGATGGTCATCTGTTGGGCCACAAACACTTCAGAGTGAGGAATATTTTTAGGAGTGTAAATAAAACAGTGGACACAGAATCCATGAATAAGGGGTTTATACTGTACTGCTCTCTTGCATACTACTGGAACAGCATTCCATATCACAGGAGATTAGTGAGAAGGGGAAACATCCTCCATGCAGCAAAAGTCCTTTTCTTTTTGCACTAGAAATATTCACTAGTGAATATGTGCTGTCTCAAACATAATTCCTCTCTTTCTATTGTTCCTTATACCTCACAAAAGGAGTCTATCTTCTGTAGTAAATGCATTGTAGAATAATTTTGGTACTACTCTAACTTTTCAAATGTGTAATAGACAGAAATAGGAGAACAATGGTAATGCCTTGTTCTTCCGTGGTATTTGGAAGAAGTCAAAAAGTAATGGGCTTAAATTGAAAGACATTAGGTTAAATGTCTAAAAGGATTTTTCTAACCTAAGGAACAGTCGTGGTAAAGTAACAAATTACAATAGATGAAGACTGTCCTCATTTGAATGGAAATAATTTAGAAACCTATTCATCATGGATGTGTTAGGAAATAGTTGGTCTTACTTAATGATAAAGAATTCAATGACATGATAGTCCATTATGCTGTAGAGCTATTAAGGGGTGTATTGTCGAAGGGTTTCATGGCCAGAATCACTGGGTTATTGTAGACGCGATCCCACAGAAACTTAGTCAAATACATGCATATGCTGTAATAGACCAGACCAAAAGAATTCATAGAATTAAAATATACTCTGGGGTCTACTAGTCTAACCCTCTGTCTGTACCTGAATGTACTGTTAGAACACTCCTGGAAGGTGGACATCCAACCCCCATTAAAAGCCTCCAAAGAATAAGAGTCCATCATTTTCTGAGGTAGTCTATTCCACAGTTGAGCAGCTCTCACTGTCAGAAGTTCTACATGTTTCCTTTCAAAGACTGGGACGTTGTAGATAGATTTTCTCTCAAACATGGTGCATAACTAGAATCACTGTAAAGTAGAGGTATCAGAAACCTGTGAAGAAGGCAGAGACATGATTGGTCTTATAAAAAAAATCGGTGTACGGCTGTCTACGAGTCCATGGATATATCTACAAGTTCATCTTGTCTTTGTGATGTCCAATGTGGTTCACACCAACAAAATATAAAACCTACTCCTTTTTAAAACAGGAGGAAGTCCCTGAAATAGTATTTCATGAACTATGCAAGCCACAAGTCCTTCAAATCAACACAAAAGGTAAAGGCTTTCCCTTGACATTAAATCTATTTGTGTCCAACTCTGGGAGGCAGCGCTCATTCTCCATTTCTAAGCTGAAGAGCTGGTGTTGTCTGTAGACTCCTCCTAGCTCATGTGGCTGGCATGACTACATGAAGCACCGTTACCTTCCTGCCAAGGCAGTACCTATTGATCTACCCACATTTGCATGCTTTCAAATTGCTAGGTTTGCAGATGCTGAGCCTGATAGTGGGAGCTCACCCTGTTCCCTAAATTCAAACCGCTGACCTTTCAGTCAGCAAGTTGAGCAACTTAGTGATTTAACTCACTGCACCACCATAAATCAACATAAGTCACATAATATTCCATTTTTGCCAACAGTTTCATGCAGATTTTTAATAGCGTAGAGGATAATCTGGACACTTAAAAGGAATAACTTTTTTTTTACTCAGCACTCATTCAAACTTTAGTATTCACTGCCATAAGATGTGAATGGATGACTTCCAACTTCAACAGCTTTAAAAAGGGATTGCACATGTTTAGAAAGGATGGTCATGGTAGATATATATTCTTTCTAGTAGCAAAAAGCAGTATCATTCACTCTAACAGATGGCCAGGAACAACAGCAGGAGCATGCTTTTGGACTTAAGTTATACTTGCAGGCTTTTCATGACATCTTGTTGGCTACTGTGGCAACAAAATGCTAGACTGATTTATCATGGTTTTTCTTATGTTCTTAACTGCTTGGAATATGATGAGATAATAGCCAGAGTGCCAAAAAAATCCTCCACTTTCTGAGTTATCTTTCAGGAAATACTGAAACCACTTCAAAATAGTGGTACAAAAGTATGCCATGATACATGGCACTGAAAGCCACTAGAGAATTAGATCATATTCTCCTTCTTAGATCATAGTTATATTATCCATCAAAATGTCTGAGGTCTTCTCTGTCCCAAAATGTGATTGAAAGAACTCAACAGATTGAAACAGTTCCTTCAGAAGAAGTTATAGATCCCTTGAATATTTGATAACTTATTAACTTTTGATCCTCATATTTTCCACTTTTTATTACAACAACCCCCCCCCCCCTCACACACACACACACACATTTACTAAATCTTTAAACAAGACCACCTGGGAATCCAGATGTGCATTTCTTTTTTGCAACAATTCCCTTTCAGAGAATACCATGAACATGTCATTACATTAAGTTTAAGTGGCAATTACATTTAAATTAATGAATAGAATGATTAGCAATGACTCTGCATTGGTGGCACATGGAACCAAATTCCAAACAGATTTAGCTATAAATACAAGTAATGAAATAGATGGCTGATAACTACCATTGCAAAGTGCTTGCTTGAAATGAAACAATGAGAATAGTCCATCGAAGAAACTCTTGCAACAGACATGGGAAACAGAAGTGTGAGACTGAAGCATATGTAAGGATTTCATCACATGAGCAGGGATAAAGCAGGGGACAGTGCGGGAAATCATGAGACACTGAAAGGAGTCATCATGATACCTGTAGTCTCCCTTCCCACAATGATCTCCTATCTGTCCCTGCTTCCTCTTCAGTCCTTCTGCCTTCCTCTTCGGCCCCTTTGGGCTCTGTTTCTCTGCTCTGCTAGCACTCTTGTCAGCATGGAACCCCACAAAGCCTTGCCAGAAGTAGCCCTGGGTTCTAGGGGCCTTTGTGCCAGCATCATTCCGTCAGCTCAGAAAAGCAAGGAGAAGATGCTTCTTGGCCTCAGTGTGATGAGGTCCTTAAAGTTAGTACAAGTATTCAATGACAACATTCATCCATTGCTGAGCCATCTATGTCTGAACCATAACATTTAAAAATATTCATTTCATAATTCGCCATCTTTATGTTTTGAGTTTGCATGTCACTGTGTTCTTCACCTTTACATCTGTTTCTTTTAATAGGGACGTAATCCAGCATTATGCTTCTACACAAAGATAGCAAAGAGTAATGTTAGCGATTTTCCTCCTACGGTGAATACATCTCAAAAACCACACAATTTCTGAAGGTTATTCACGATTTTTGACATAGTTATCGGCAGTATATTTCCTACTAATAAGAAATATTAACTTACGGCAGAAAATGTTAATTTCTGTCAGAAGAAAAAGCAGTAACTGGGAATTGTTGTCATTTATTTGTTCAGTCACTTCTGACTCTTCGTGACCTCATGGACCAGCCCACGCCAGAGCTCCCTGTCAGCCGTCACCTCCTCCAGCTCCATCAGGGTCAAGCCAGTCACTTCAAGGATACCATCCATCCATCTTGCCCTTGGTCGGCCCCTCTTCCTTTTCCCTTCCATTTCCCCAGCATCATTGTCTTCTCCAAGCTTTCCTGTCTTCTCATGATGTGGCCAAAGTAGTTCAACTTTGCTTCTACTATCCTTCCCTCCAGTGAGCAGTTGGGCTTTATTTCCTGAAGTCTGGATCTTCTCATCGTCCAAGGCACACTCAGAACTTTCCTTCAACACCACAGTTCAAAAGGATCTATCTTTCTTTGCTCAACCTTCCCTATGGTCCAGCTCTCACATCCATAGGTTACTACGGGGAATACCATTGCTTTTCCTATGAGGATCTTCATTGCCAGTGTGATGTCTCTGTTCTTCACTATTTTATTGAGATTGGTCATGGCTCTCCTCCCAAGAAGTAAATGTCTTCTGTGCAAAATTAGTTCCTATGCAGCATTTTTCTGCATAGGAATTAATATTCCTGTACAAAATTTGCTGTTTTCTAGGCAAAAAAACAACCCCAACAACCCAATATACTGCACCAAACAAATACATGTAATTTTGTGGGGAATAAGTCCTGAACTGAAAAGGTTTTAGCAGTCCAGGAAGAATCTTGTCAGATTTTCTTGACATTTGACATCTGAAAAATACATTTTAACAATTTTTAGATAACAGCAGCAGTACCAGGAAGTAGAGGTCCTTTGTACTGGCAATTGAGGCCCAGAAAAATAATATTGCCAGCCCCCTCCCAACCAGCAAATGAGGCAGCAACAAGGTGTTGTAACAGAGGTCCTGCTTCTTATTGTTGCTGCCTAGATTTCTGGCTAGAACAGGGGACAATGCATCCTGATGTCATATGTGGTGGTGAATAAATCCAACTGTTCTGAATAATATCTTTCATTTCATTTTAGTACATTGGACAACACCTAAAGTTCAGTCTAAAATCTAGAGTAGGTTCCACTCATATTAGAACTCTTGCGATAACTGCTGCCATTCCTCTCTTTCTTTCTTCCCTGCTGACCAGGGTTGCTAAGAGAAAATAAGAAATGTTTCCTATAGATTTGAACTAATTGTTGGTAAGGCCTGCATGAAAATAGATGTAAACCTGGTTATCCATTTCTATTCTGAATTACAGGAACTCAAAAAGAAATCTATTGGATCCACCAAAAGTCTTTATAGTTGCCAAAAGTGGGCAACCAGATACATAGAGGAAACCTTTGTGTAGAATCTTCTCACATCAGATTGATCTGTCTAAAGTTCTCATTTAATCATCTGAATCAGATTTGGGGGAAATGTCACAATTTACATTGAAAACTGCTTGAAGAACTTTCTAAATATTGCCAAAGAGTATGAGATGAAGCTTGAAAGAAATTTTGCTGCAATTTGACATGTTTGAACACCCAGAGGAAGATGCCCACGATATATATAATTGAATCATTATAGCTATATTATTCTGACAGAAGACTGAATTATACAAGGGTATACCGGTGAGCTAGTTCATTGTTCGCTTTGCATGAACACTTTCTTTCTTGTGTATTTAAATCTTTAATGAACAAGAGCCTGGATTCCTAAAGTTCTATCAGCTCCCACTTAGTTCATGTATTCTTCATTATAATTTTTGTAGGCATGCCTAGCAATATAGCTCAACTTATCCAGGCTGGTAATTATATCTACAAAGCTATTATGGGCATACAAGATTCATTTTTACACATGAGGAGTTTTCATTCCTTACTTCTCATCTATAGCTCAGCTCCTACATCTCTTCAAAATGGGCTGTTGAGTAGAATTAAGACCCTTTGAGGTGCACTGCAGAGAGCACAGGAGAAGCAATCCATCAGCAGTGTCCAATCCATGAACTTCTACAACCCAGTGGCTCTTCTACACTGAGTACTAAGAACACACAGCTCCATCACTAGGTAATTAAATCCATTGTGGCCTATGAAACTCATAATATGTGTCATATGTGCACAGTTTACCCAACACTGAGACATTTTCACATAAATGGAAAGCAACATAGAGTCTCGCTTATCCAACATTAACGGGCTGGCAGAATGTTGGATAAGTGAAAATGTTGGATAATAAGGAGGGATTAAGGAAAAGCCTATTAAATGTCAAATTACGTTATGATTTTACAAATTAAGCACCAAAACATCATGTTTTACAACAAATCCTTCCTGAATTTACTTGAAAGATTCGGAGACTCTTGTTTTGTTCCGGTAAGGCTTTGGAGCAGTCCTTCCTGGTTTGTATTTTACCAGTTCCACTGCCAAAGTGCCAAAATTATCCAAAATCCGAATTGACCTCTGGAATTTTCCACACCTCTAGTAAGAAATGGATCTTGGATTTGAGAGGGCTGAAGCAGATTACGAGGGTTGAATTAAAAGTAATGCCTCCAACTTCGTGACTTGAGATTGGATGGGCATATTTTAATAAATCAAACGCAGAAAGAATCCTTAGAATGTGCTTTTTAACTACCACTATTCATTTTTCTACATAATCACCAGACAATCGGATAAATTTCTGCCAATGATGAACAAGTTTTCTGAAGCCGTCATGGAAGAAGTCGACACTCTTTTTTCCACAACCAGCGTCTCACAGTTCTCACATCGTCTTCATCAGAAGCATAATGATGTCCCCGCAGATCTTCTTTCATTATTGGGAACAGATGGAAGTCAGACGGTGCTAATTCTGGACTGTATGGAGGATGTTGTATGGTGGTGAGATCCAGTCTCAAGTCTGTGTGCTTTCATTTCGGGCATCAGCATCCTGGCTACCCATCGTGCACAGATATTCCGATAGCAAAGCAAAGCAATAATGTGACCCACACGTTCTTGTCAAATGCTGATTATGCTTGAAATTTCTGAGTGATACAATGATTGTCCTGAATCAATCTGTCAACCTTTTGCTTGTGAAACTCGGTGGTTGCTGTCACAGGACATCCAACTCTTTGTTTGTCATGCAAGTCAGATGTTCCCACCTCAACATCTTTAAACTTTCTCACCCAATGACACACAGTACTCACATCAACACAATCACCATAAACAGCTTGCATTCTCTGATGAATCTCTTTTGGGGTGGCATCTTCTGCTATCAAGAATTCAATGACTGCATGTTGCTTAAGTCGCATTGGCTAACCGTCTGTGCAGGGTTCCATACTTTGCACTTTAACAACACAACCAGGCCCGTAGCCAGGATTTCGTTTTGGGGGGAGGGGGCTGAATTTTTTTCAGGGGGGGTTCGGGGGGGGGGCTGAGTTTCGGGGGGCTGAGTCTGAGTGAAAGAGGGTCTAGCCTAGCAAACCTTTTGTATCATTACCCCAATACCTCATGCATATGGGATATATTGAGTATGGTGATCAGATCATGATATGAATAAACATAACAGTTTAAATAATGCACCAGTAAGGCCTTTTCACGAACCACCATGAGAATTTCAGGGGGGGGCTGAAGCCCCTCACCCCCCCCCCCCCCCCGCTACATGCCTGCAGTCGCCTGCTTCTCAAGCTCGGCTGGCTGGGACGAGAGATAGGGCCTTCTCGGTGGTGGCTCCTCGGCTGTGGAACGCCCTTCCTAGACGTTAGGTTGGCACCATCTCTCATGACATTCCGTAGAAAGTTGAAGACCTGGATGTTTGTGCAGGCGTTTGAGTAATTCAGTGCAATCTGGTAATTGAACATAGGAACGGAACAATGGACGATGAATTTGGATCATGCTTGGATGATGAGGCGATTGGGGATGGGGTTTGTAATAATTGTGTATTGGTGATTGCTTATTAGTTATTAATGGAAATGTGTAATTTAATTGTCATTGTATATTAATTATTGCTGTTTTTATTGTCCTTGCTGTTTGGAAACCGCTGTGAGTCACCCTCGGGCTTGAGATACAGCGGTATACAAGAATAGTAAATAAATAAATAAATAAATAAATAAATAAATAAATAAGCCAGTACCTGCCACATACCAGTACTTCCATCTGTTGAGGAGTTACGAAGGTGGAGGCATTACTTTTCATTCAACCCTCATAGCTATGCTAAAGCATTTGGAGTTAGATCCTAGAGGCAAAGTTTGAGACAAGCAAGAAAAAGAAGGCAAATGAAAGGGATAGAATGAAAAATGTCTATTATATGGGAGAGTTTTCATCAAGTTACCAAAATATGTGGAAAAAAATATAAATCATACTCATGAGCTTCAGAGCCTATTAAAAAGTAACAGTGTGATGTATCGTACATCCTGGCTCCTTTCACAGTGATGAATGAGCAGCTTTCGTGGTGCTCACCAGGATGAGTGGTGATAATGATAATGATAAATATCCATGAAAAATAACAGCACTATTAGGGTAATAGCCCCCACCCTATGACTCATTAAATTCATGCCATTTGTAGCAACTTAATCTGTAACCTGGTCTATGGATTGAATTCAAACTTTGCATTTTTTTAAAAACAAAGAATCCTCTTTAAATTGACACATATATGTAAGAGTACACCTGCACAGTAGAATTAGTAGAATTTGACATCATTTTAACTGCCATGGCTCAGTGCTATGTGGTCTTGGGATTTGTAGATCGCTGAGACACCAGTACTCTTTGTCAGAGAAAGCTAAAGACATTGGAGAACTACAACACCCATAATTCCACCGAGCCATTGCAGCTAAAGTGGTATCAAACTGCATTTTTCTAAAATGTAGGTGCACCATAAGGAACCATACCCTTTAAAGCTAAAACTATTTTTTTAGATTATAACATTAAGACTGAGTGTCAAATTCAAATCCTTCTGTTTAATTGATTTAAGAACATAGAAGGAGAGTTGTGAGAACAGCATAGTAGAGAAGGATACCATAGCTACAGAATGTATTGTCCATGTGTCTACTACCACAAGTACCACCTTGCTTCAAATATCTCATCCAAACATCCAGTGTGGCTTTTGGTATGAAGGGTATAAGAGGTGCAGCAATATATGATTTTCAATTTTCCTTCCATGAATGTTTCCATAGCAATCAAAGCTTCCTTCACAAATGAAAAATGTCCTTACATCTGCAGAGTGGATTATCCAGGCTTTTGAAATAATAGATAATGATACTAGGTAGAGACAACTAGTGGTTTGCATGTCCATGTGTTACCTGAAACATTAAAAGTGCTGTCCAAGGTGTTACACTCTAACCCAAGTATGGACAAACTTTGGCTCTCTAGGTGTTTTGGACTTCAATTTCCAGAAATCCCAGCCAACTTACCAGCTGTTAGGAATGGAGGGAGTTGTCCAAAAATACCTGGAGGACTGAAGTTTGCCCGCACCTTCTCTAACCCTACAATGGGAATTTTGAAGAACTCATTTCAAGTTCAAATTAAAAGTCAGTGTTGATTCAACACCCCTACCCGCACTTTTTTTTTTTTTTTTTTTTTTGCATAAAGAAAGAATACATGCTTCTGGGAACAGCTTTTTGTATGCAGAATTTATGAGACTTTGGCACCAAACCATACTTTTCTGCACAGAATAATTTTCCCAAACACTTTGGGAGGTGAAAAAAAACCAAGTAAAACTTTAAAGGCATAAAGACTTCTTCTAAGATTTTATGCAAACATTTTTGGCACAAATGCCATGAACTACAAAAGACTTTGCAGTGGTTGGCCATTTCCTTGACAGGTGCTGTGATGTGTTCAGATTCTCTTGTTTGGAATGAGATACCCTCTAGTATTTTGCAGTGCACAATGTAGTCACATATAAACATATTCTTGAACTTGAGTTGTTGCTACTGCAATTGTTGTTGCTGCTTTTGTTCTATATTGAAGAATACCTGTTAGAAAGCTCAAAGTTTACATGGATTTATGAGCAATAACATAATCTTGGTGACTCGTAATCTTGTTAAAGACTGTTGGAAGAAGCAGATGTTGAAATCAACCCAGCTTCTGAAATTCACAGATTGCCAGGCATTGTCTCCTTTTCTCTCACTCAGAATAGCAATTTCAGCTACATTTATCACTTTTCTACGGATTCTTCTCAGTCACATCCCATACAATTGGCCACGTGCTGCTAAAGTCAGAGTGGTTGTCCCACCTCCCATCCCATCACAGTTTGAGACTGATGAGTGTGAAGACACTTGTCTGTTTATGAGTTTTTGAAGTATGGGTGTATGTTCTGAAAGGAAGGTAAAATAAGAAAGAGAAAGCATTGTTCAGTACTGCTCTTTTAAGCATGATATCAACTCATCTCATGCTTCCAAACAAGAACTCAGATTATATATATTGGAACAAATGTTTTGGAGAGCAGAAGGTCTGTAGCAGGGTTGGTCAAATTGTGATCCTAGAGCCATAGGCAGCTCCAGATTAATTTCAGCAGCCTTCTGAAAGAGGTTCAGACTATTGGCAAGAGCAACCTGTCTCTCTGCTATAAGGAATGAAAAATGAGCATGTCAGAAAAAGAGAGAAGGATTGATAGAGAATGAAGCAGCAGGAGAGAAGAGAGTGAGGTAGCTGTTTTCTTTTCAGCTGTGACCTAACTCACCACTAGCACAGGGTTGCAATGACTGATCACAGACCAACCCAAAAATGTCTACTGTCTTAATCTTAGGTCTGTTCCTAGGGTTATTTGGGACACTGATTCAGAAAATTGCATTGGATCGACTGCATCAGCTCTAGTTTCTTAGATATAGTGTGTCAAATGTCTGAAAAGTTTGTATCATAAATCTGTGTTTTTAGTATGAAATACCTAGATGTAGTGCACTTTTATTTCAATTTTTAAAATGTTTCATTCATGTTTAAAAGTTATTAATTTAAAACATTACATTAAAACATTCTGATTTTTATGGGTGAGAGTAGAGTGAAGAGTGATATATGGCATGCGTCCTGTACCTCAAAAACTAAAGTGGATAGGGGAAAACTGGTGCCATTTTTGGAATCAGCAAATTAAACATACCTAGAAACAGGTCTAACATTTGAAGCACCAAAATGTGTGATGGCTAATTATCAGAAGGGACGGTGATACTTTATGCTTTATAGATCATGGGTGCTGATTATACTAGTAGACGTGGTTCCATGCAGATTTTGTTGCAAATCCAAGACCCACTCTACTCTCCCACAACTGCCAGAATAACTTCTGTTTATACTTCTATAAATGTTTGCCTTAAAACAAGGAAGACAGGTCCTGCACACCAGGCAAACAAACACCAGAATACTTTAAAAATGGAAATGGGCTTTTGTTTTGTAGCTCTAGGATTAGTACAATTCATAAAAGATATGAGGATAAGAATTTGACTCCTGTACCTCTGACCCCCCACTCATTATAGGCATCTATGTTCAAACACCTTGTTTTTGCCATTTGATACTTACTAATTCTAGAAATTTGCAGAAATAAGAATGTCTGTTTGAGGAAGTGAATATAGGAAATAAAGTCAATGTGTGATGTGAATTATACGGATTAAAAGAAAGGAGATGGCAAAACACTGCCTGAGCTCTGTGAGTGCAGCATTTTTCCGAATGAAGCACAGAGTGTTTGAGGACTAGGACATCCATAGAGATTCCAAGGTGCTTGTTTATAGAGCTGTTCTCCACCCAACCCTGCTATATACCTGTGAAACATGGACTGTCTATAGATATCACACTCAACTCCTAGAATGATTCCATTAGTGTTGCCTCTGAAAAATCCTGCAAATCTCTTGGGAAGACAGGCAGACAAATGTCAGCGTGCTGGAAAAAGCAAAGACCGCCAGCATTGAAGTGATGCTCCTATACCATCAACTCCACTGGACTGGCCATATTATCCAAATTGGAAGTGAATTATTTACTACTAACAACAACTGTCTGGAGTTACTGACCATCACCGATGCAGTGTGGGTAGAAGGCAGCCAAGAAACAATTTATTGTGTTACATAATATCTAAGATCTTTGTTCTGACTGGATGAGAAAGATGTTTATATAAATAGGATATAAAGGAGATCTTCTAGCTGATCAGTTCAACATATGAAAGAGAAGCTTTTGGAGTAGCAAAGCTTTGCTCTTGGCAAACGTGTTCCATGTCTAGTTGCTGCCACATGAAGTAATTGCTAATAATCTATGATAATGCATAATAAATTACATTGCTTTCTGGAGGAAGTTAGCTACAAAAATGCAGGTGTAAAAATAGCCGTAAATTGACATAATGAGAGAGAGATTGTACAGATTTGCTACAATTCTAGAGTGGTGTTATAAAAAGTATGTCTAGACTGATCCTAGTCTATGTAAGCTGTGTCACCAAGGACAGTGTATTTATCTGTGCTATCTATCTTATGAGAATAAATAGTAGTATAAGGCAGCAACTTGTTCTGACATTAATTTTCCTGATAGACTAAGGCTTATGCAATACTTAAGAAGGATAAGGATGTTCAGCTGGCTATCAAATAAGACTAGGGTTGTACTCCTGGGAGCCCAGGTGACCAATGTAGCAAATTCCAGGAAATTCAGAGACTCAGTACAACAATTATATGGCAAAAGAATTCTAAATCTTCTAAAACAGGGATTTCCAAACTTTTGTTCTCCCAGTGTTTTGGTCTTCTAATCTTAAACTGAATCTACATTGTCCTACATTCCAGGATTCAATCCCAGAGCGCATCCAGACAGCCTCTTTAATGTGGGAGTTACGACAATAAAAGAGGGGCTGTCCAGATGATGTCCTGGAAAAACTTGAATTAATTTGCCACAAACCAGGAAAACCCTGGTTTGTGGTGAAATAATTTGTTACTGGCTTTATTCCGCACCTCCTTGAAAGGTGTAGGATAAACTCACTACTTGTGGTGTCTGGACTGCAGTTCAGACAGTATTTCCATGATTTTCTGTGCTAAATTAGCCCAGAAGATTGTGAGAATACCAACCCATCCCCAAAAGACCACAAAATCAATGTAAATAAAAAAAAACTTACCAGGCCTCCATTTGAGGGTTGCCAGAACTCTCTTGGCATGTACAAATGATGTGCAGGAGAAAGGGGGGGGGGGAAGAAAATTGTCGCTGCCCTCTTTCTCCTGCCACATCATTTGTACATGCCAGGAGAGCTCCGTCAGCCCTCTAATGGAGGCCAGGTAAGTTCTTTTGTTTTTTACAGTGTTTTGGAGGATCTTTTGTGGAGGGGGTTAGAATGTCGAAGTGTTCTCCAGGAAAGTTCTGGGAGAACAAATGGACACCAACCCCGGAAAGCACGGGCTTTCTAGGGTGAGTGTGGATAGGGGCACAGGAACATCCATGTCTTTTAAACGTGGATGCTCCTGGGATAAAGCGCTGTGTGGAAGTACCCCAGATTATATGCTTATCCCAAATTATGTGCTAGTGTAGACTCAAATAATCCACTTCAAAGTATATAATCTGAGATGAGATTCTATGATGTAGGGCAGTGTAGATCCAGCCATAGAAGCCCCAGCTGCCTTTCCAATGATCAGATATTCTGATCATCCAAAACATTTGAAATATCAGAGTATGGGGAACACTTTTGCATAGGATATAGGGTTAGAGGAGCAATGCCTGTGTTGAGAAGTTATCCAATACACAATAACTGTCACCCTGGTATTTATAATAAGGAATACTTAAAACACTGTAAATTTTTAAATTATTTTTAGTGTTGTTATAGCAATGCAATGACCAAGGGTCCACCCCCCCCCCCCCCCCCAAACCCACTTTAGAAGCTGTGAAGTGCCATCAAGAGCTATCTGATGCATAGTGGATCAGGGCAGTGAATGCAGAAGCATTGCATCTTCCAGGCAGCAAGGAGTTGTGACAGGTTCCTGAGGCTGCCTACTGGCAAAAAAGCCCAGAGAGGATTGGATTCTTCTTCACTTATTGCCTCTCACACCCCACTGCCATCAAATTCCCTGCATTGGTGGTTCTACCTGACTTCTCAATTGGGTTTTTGGTGGGTTGCATCAGGAGACCTAGAAAATCCATTGTTTATCTACATCTTCTGATGCAGGAACTCAGCCAACTTTTACAAGATCTGCATATGACATGTATGGCATATTTTATTTCCAGTTGAATGGTGGTTCAAAACCATTTTGCTAAGCTACTATGAACTGCATTAAATTATTTAGAAGATTTATTCCCACCTTAGTATCAAATGAACTACAAGGCATCTTACAACAGATTGCAATTATATAAAACAAACATAACAGCCAGCCTTAATGTTATGTCATGGGGAATATCAGTTGATGACAATTAGAAAATGGATAGTGTCCTCTAACTACACAATTTAGTTATTATAAACATTGTAACATTAATTAGTAAAACTAATTTGAAGAGTTCCAATTAATATAGTGACATGGTTAAAAAAAAACCATGATAGGTTCTACTTTTTGGCAGTCTATCCCAGGCATCCTCAAACTGCAGGATTTCACCAATTGTTCTTCCTTTGTGACTGAGAGAGTCACCTGGTCAGGTTCCATGGCCTCTGAGGTCACCTGCTTGGTTTCCATGACCAAGCAGGCATTTCAACCTTAGACTCCTACTGCTGTAGTCAAACACTCAAAGCACCGTACAATGCTGGCTGTTTCATTAGCTGTTTTGCAGCAAGTTTCTGTTTTTATATTTGGTAGTGTTGATAATTTTTCAAAGCAGTAATAAGAGGTTGTTGAAATGTATGATGTGCTGGTTTGACAGACCTCATCGCATAAAGTAGTGGATTCGCCACAGATTGTGGCAAAAGTAGTGGGGTCCAGTAGGGGCCATGAAGATCCATTGTACCATACCCCACAGGACCCAGCTTATTCCATCTCACTGGGGAAGCATCTGCTGCCCAGCTGCTCGCAATTCTTACGCAATACAGGAAGCCTCCCATGTTGCTGTGGTAGTGGCTTAAACGTTACCTCTTCACTTGCTTCATTGAGCCCTGCTGGAATTAGATCTGCCCTGTAGGATGGGAGCCAGTATGGTCCATGGCTGAAGAGGGGAGAAAGCAGCATAGGACGGGCAATTTTACCCATATGATGATGCCCTTAGTCATGTGTTTCTTTGGCAAACTAACAATTTACAGTCATAAGTTATCTGAAGCATATATTTCTGTCCTGAGAAAGGAACCATGCTTAGAAATACAGAATTTCCTGGCATCTTGCTAAATCTATATAAAAATAATGACTTTCCAACCTTCAAATAGGGGACAACTCCAGTCCTATAAGAGACAAGATTTCCGGTCCTCAATTAAGAGATATCCCAACCCTAGTAAGCAGAGTGAGTTCCACCTTATCCTTTGCCTTACAACATAACCACATGACCTTTGGAATTTACCACACATCATGGTAAATCCATTGGGACCTGTTGGGGCACAGGGAACCCTTAGCCCCATGCCCCACATTGTCTGGCTTCCCCCTTACCCCAGCCCATGTGGGGAAGCATCCACTGCCTGGTCTCTCCCTGTTGTTGGCTATGCTTACAACAGTCCTGTTCTACTTGTGTCATGGAGCCTTGCTGGGGGTTGTTTGACTTTGAGGGATGGGAGCCAGTGGAGTCTGTGGTGCAAGTAGAACAGGACCATCATACAAGGGGCAATTTAGCCCATCTGATGAGGTCCTTAATGAGCAATGTGCATAGATCGAGTTTGGGCAGTCTCCGGAATACACCTATGACTTGTAAAGACAAAATTCCTCTTGGTGGTGAAGGAATAGTGTGGTCAGAACAGTTTTCAAAATCTTAATGGTCTCTGCCTTCTCTCTTGAATTACTGTCTTGCTTTGCCTGAGAATAACCTAGCTTTACCTGATATGACACAGTTTCTCCACTGTAGACTGTGTCTGCTAAACGTAATGGCAGGACAGGACAGGGCACTTTGTCAATAGTACACATGTGGCATAATATGTGCCAAACAATTTGAAGTGATGGCTCTTTCTCATCTCAATGATTTATTTATGCCCTGCAAAGCTGCTGCTCCAGGCAATGCACAGCAGTGCCCAGAACAGTAAACTCAGCTGTCCCCTAGACTTGGGAATAATCCACCTAAAAATATCTTTGTTTTATTTTCATGTTACAAAGTTATAACACACTATTAATACACTTTAACTACTAGGGTTGTCCTCTACAGAATCCTTGTGGGTTTTGTGTGTATGTGTGTGTATTTTGTATGAGAATTCTCTGGCTGAGAATTCTAAAAAACTCTTCTCTGAAAATCAAATTTCAGTATTCTGTTGGATGTTGTCATGGTACAATTAAAGTACAATTCATTTTATAATTTTATATTGAGATTGTTTTATCCACTGGTTTGATTTGTTATTTATTTTCAGCATTGAATGTTTGCCACTTTGTTACTTTGCTGGAAACAGCTCTGAGTCCCCTCAGGGAGATAGGGCAGGCTATAAATAAAGTATTATTATTATTATTATTATTATTATTATTATTATTATTTATTATTATTTTACTGACACAAAAACACAGTCTGTCACAGCAAATGAGATCTATATGCTGGAGTTCATATCACAAAATCACAAGTTGAACACTTCCCAAGCGTGTAGGACTATGTGATGTATTTTCGAATGATGCACACAGATCCAAGTAAGGTGGCCTTTTGCAGTTGACAGATCGTGATTTTGTAAATGTTTATTGTTTCCAAATGCCAGCTGAGATATTTTGGCATGGCACCCGGTGTGCCAATGACCACTGGGACCCACCTGGACTGGTTTATGCCAGAGTCTTTGCAGTTCGATTTTGAGGTCTTGATAATGGCTGAGTTTTTCCTGTTGTTCTTCCTCAAGGTGGCTGTCACCTGGTATGGTGACATCAATAATCCAAACTCCCCCCCCCCCCCAATCATGATGTCTGGTGTATTGTGTTCCAAATCTTTGTCAGTCTGGATTCGAAAGTCTCACAGTATTTTTGTGTGTTCTTTGCAGGTTTATGATCCCACCAGTTCTTTACTGCTGGCCGGTGGTACTTGTGACATAAGTTTAAATGAACTTCTCAAAGCACATCAGACAAAGAATTGGTACAAGAAAACTGCACTACAAACCAGAGCTGACAGCTGGCACAACAAAGCATTGAATGGGCAGTTCCTTGACAAAATTGAAGGGAAAGTTGATAAGGATAAGACTAGGTTATGGCTCACAAATGGAAGACTGAAGAAGGAAACAGAAGGCCTGATTCTTGTAGCCCAGGAGCAAGCCATCAGAACCTATGCAATTAAGGCCAGGATTGAAAAATTAGCTGATGACCCAAAATGCAGACTGTGCAAGGAAGCTGATGAAACCATTGATCTTATCTTCAGCTGCTGCAAGAAAATCACACAAACAGACTACAAACAGAGGAAATTATTATTATTATTATTATTATTATTATTATTGCTACAGTCATAGTATTGTAATTGCATAGTGTGAATGCACTCCAGAATTCAAGAACACTGAATTTGTATTCCACTTTCTCCACAAACCAGGACTCAAATTAATGTACAAATTACAATAAATCAATCCCATCCTTTAAAAGAAGGAACCTACCACATTTCTTCAATTGTGAGGCATCATTGATTGTAAAATGCACCCTAATTTCAGTATTGCCACCACCAACAAAAATACATAAGATACACCTGAGATTCTAAGACACACCCTATTTTTCGATAATGTTTGTATAGGAAAAAAGTGTGTCTTAGAAGAAATACAGTATCCCATTAAATTATATTAAATGTTCATCAATAAGGGTGTTGGGTAAAGGTAAGGTAAAGGTTTCCCCTGACATGAAGTCCAGTCGTGTCCAACTCTAGGGGTTGGTGCTCATCTCCATTTCTAAGCCAAAGAGCCAACGTTGTCCATAGACATCTCCAAGGTTGTTGTAAATGTAAATAAACAGAAGCTTTATCACGGTTTCTGAACCAAAATATACATTGCAGTATAATAATGTGCCACTCAGATTTGTGTAACGAGTAACAGTAACTTTACTTCATTTCAAAAGGTCAAACAGAGCAACAATATATACAGCAATCTCCCTAAATTCTTACAGAGAACAGGGAATAAACAGTCTTTAAAATATGCTTCATGTCTTAGAAATGATCAGGCTTTAGAGAGTTTGCAGCCATTTCCTTCCTGACTGTTTTCAGTCAGCGCTCTCTTCACTCTCCGAGATGAAAGTGGCAGTTAAAACAGTTTTTCTCAGCAGGAAGATAGAGACAGTAGCCAATCAGAATTCTGGCTCCTAGCATGCTCAGCCAATCTGCTGCCAACACATGCCTTTCCAGTCAACCCATTACATCATGGTGCCTTTTTGCAAATCCCCACAAAGGGTAGAGCAATCGCTATGGGGTGCATGCATGCCCATCACTTCCCCTCATCAGATAGGGGAAGCATCAAAATTGCACGAAATGAAAGAAAATAGCACAAAACTTACCAGTATCACAGGTGCTGCCCATGATGACCACATTTCCACAGGCCCACACTTCTTCTTCTCGTGATACCAGGGCTTTGCAAAAGGGGCATGTCCGTAGCCTGCGTCACCTAATGGGCAGTATGTAAGGCTGTAAAGTAAGATAAAAATTGGAGCCCAGTGTTATTTTCTCTTAAAAAAGCCACCGTCTAATGAGGTTCTAAGAGAACGTTACAATTTTCCACAAATATCTACTTCATTATGCTTAGTTTGTCTGGTAATGTCTTTTTTTAATGTTTGCATTTACATGCAACACTGTGCAAAACTCAGTGGTTTCAATTCTGTTCTTTGTTGCCTCTTTTGGTTAACTCCTTTGCATTTTCTTTGATTAAAACATGACCTATGACAGAATTTTCTTTCTGCATGATGTAGCCCATCATACTGATGTGTGCTTGTGAAAGCAGAATATCTACAACCAGATAAGCAATCAGGAAATCAGAACAACAGGTTATCTGGTTTGCTTTGTATCATATTAACATATAAGGCTGTTTTATCTTGAGACTGATTAGAATTCAATCTGCTTTGTATAAAATTGTATAAAATTTCAAAGCTCTAGATGAGGCCTTAAGTTAACTATTACTATACATTTCCACCAACACATTAAAACAAACACATTAAATAGCTAGAATCTACAATAAATAACAGAATAGTAAACAAGAACACAAGTGCTAAGAAATCAGGGTTTAGCATCAAGTGGAAATTCTTCATACACAATGAGTTTCTCTGCTTCTTATTCTCTTGCTCAAGACTTGGTCACAAAACCCAAAGTGACCAAGAAGTGACTTCTGATCTTTAATTAAGTATAAAACAGGTTTAGTCGGTTTAGACCTGCACTAAAAAAAACTCAGGGAATGACCTGCAGTTTTGGCAAAACTCTGGAGTAGCCCGACACTTTGAGCAAAATGTGGACAATAGATGCTCTGATGCAAAAAGGTCCTCTGTCCACATGGACATGTTATGATCTTTCCTCTTTCACTTCACTGATCAATCCAGGAGAAAAGGGATTGATTGGGCCAGTGTTACTCCCATCACTGCTGCTGGACAGCCACAGAAATCTGGGAGACCTGCTAGCCATCATGGGCACCATGTGCTATAATCAGCAAAGACATCCATGCAATTCGGAGGGAGGAGGCAGGCTCATCTAAAACGGTCAGGATGTGTTCTGGAGTTCTGTAGCTGTTTGCCAGCAGCAACAGGAGTGACACAGGCCCTTTCTCCTGCACTGAGAGTGGTCAAGAAGCTACTTCAATAAGAAGGTTCTCCAAACAGCCAGTATTGCTCAGACGGGACCAATTCAACACTGGCACAACATCAGGATTAAATAAACATCTGGTTGTTCATGCCTCTATAACATTCTGGTTGCAACAGGCAGTTTGGTTGGTCTGGGAAAGAAACTTAAAACCTGGCTGAGGAACCAAGTGTTTGGAGAGTACAGTGCAATAGGAAGCTATGCAGTTATTATAATATGATTAAAATGACTCCTGGATTATGATTTTGGGCCCTTGTATTGTTTAAGCAGTTTATTTTAATGTATTGATATGCTATAATTTTATGTTTTTAAACTGATTTTAATGTATATTGTATTTGTATGTTTATGTTTATTGTGGCATTGAGTTATTGCCAGTTTGGAAGCTACTCTGAGTCCACTTCGAGGTTGAGATAGAGTGGTGTAAAAGACAGAAAATAAATAAATAAATAAATAGGAATTCAATTCTGCTTGTTCCTGATCTCTTGTAAGCATAAGCAACTGTTGGAGGTCCCCAGGATGTGCCACACCTTCATGCTCCAAGTTCCCACTACCTCTCTCCAAATAAAATAAAATAGTCCCCAAGTCTATTCTAGCAATATGAGGGACATGTTACCCCATCCCAACCTTTTTACTCATAGGAAAGGTGTTTATATAACAGCAGGGAGTGACTAGAAGCAATTTCCAGTTTACTTACTATTTTCCAGAAATGAAAATGATGGTTCAGAGCTTCCCAAATGTAGAAAATAATCTGTGTTGTCAACATTAAACTTCTTATTAGGGGTCTGAGGGCCAAAAAATTACTAAGGTACATGCTTAAACTCCTGAGGGATCACTACCAGGTGTGTGTGTTAAGAGGAAAAGACTCACCCTGATTAATTGCAAGCCACAGGCAAGTAATTATGGCAACTCTCAAAGGGGTATAATGGGGGAGAGTTTGTTCTGTGCTTTGGGCTTAACTGAACATTTGCTCCTGGACTTGATGAATCCTTGCTACTTGGTTTAAGCTCCTGACTTGCAGTTGATTTGATGCTGGCAAGTTTGTCTTCTCTGCTTGTCTCCAACCTCCAAGAAAGGAAAATGGGAAGAGACATGTTTTCTGCTGGAAGAATTTCATGAGTCAAATGCATGGAGTGTAATACTCAAAAGAACTGTGACTGTATTATTGGTTTGTGTTGAAGTCACTGTTTCTTAACTATACAAGAGTAAATTTAAGTTTTGCATTCTTCATCTTTGAATAAACAAAGGGACTAATCCATTGGACCTGCACGCAATTAACAAACCATAACAAAAATGTCTTTGGGAGCATGTTTAGCCTGTAGGCTGCACTTTGCTTGCACTGCTTTATACTTAAGACAATTCTGAATTAGGGCTGCAGTGCACATTATGAAAAGTAATTATCAAGTCCCCAGATATTTGTAGCTAGTGATCTCCAAATCCTGCTCATCCTTGGTGATCTTCATCATCCTTCTAACATTTTCATATCCACTATCGAAATTTAATTGTGGCATTCATGTTTTGCTTTCTCCAGAAATGGAGTATATATTTGATTAATCAACTTTTGAAAATATTATTTTCTTCCTAATAGCAACAGCAGAGAACTAATCTGGCCAAGATAATTCTAGAAGACCAACAGAGAATCTCTAATTTGACCTCACAACTTTACAACACCAAATCTATTTCAGTCACTCAAAAGATGCATTGGATACCTCCCCTCTTAAAACATCTCGAAAAGGTATCATTACTGGAGAAGTGCCTTTGATCTCTTGAATCAGAGTTAAATATTTTTTCTTCATCAAAGGAGGAGCACACTGCCTCATACTTCAATAAAGTAAATCCTTTATCCACATTTAAATTTTGCTTTGACACAGTCTTAACCCGCTCTTTTAAGATGAAAGAGCGATGATGCTTAATATCACAAATTCTTTGAAATTATTTACAGAAATCCTCTTCCTTCCTTTTTTTCTTTTCTTCCTTTGATAGCCCATGATTCAAGTGCAGGGGGGACAGTTACTTTGCCAATGTAGAATATGACACCTTCTAGGGTCAGAGCATTGGACACTGGTACTTCTATCTACCATTTGAGAACAAGGTGGAAGGATAAGGGTGAAACAAAGAAATATGGCAGCATCAATAATATCAATTATTTTTATGGAGCTTTCATGGGTATAGAGGAAGTGTTTAATGGTGGTACTACCTTTCTTTTTCCTCTTCCTTTCAGCTTTTTATTCTGTAAGAGGCTAACATAAAATACATCTACATTGTAGAATTAATGTATATTGGCAACACATTCACTGTCATGGCTCAATGCTCTGGAATCCTGGGATTTGTAGCTTCATGAAGCACCAGCACTCATTGGTAGAGATAGTGAAAGACCTTGGTAGAGATAGCGAGAGACCATGGAAAACTACAACTCCCATGGTTCCTGAATTGAGGCTAGCAGTTGGCTGAAGGAGCACATTGCTCACCAAAGGGCTGGAAAGATTTAAGAAAGGAGCAGGAAAATCTTAATGTTATCTCCTGATCAGACAGATTCAACGGACAGCAAGACTTATGGCCAGAGTAATTTCCAAGTTAGAACTGAGAAGGTTACTTCCTGTAATAGAATTATAGAATTATAGAATCATAGAATCAAAGAGTTGGAAGAGACCTCATGGGCCATCCAGTCCAACCCTGCCAAGAAGCAGGAATATTGCATTCAAATCACCCCTGACAGATGGCCATCCAGCCTCTGTTTAAAAGCTTCAAAGAAGGAGCCTCCACCACACTCCGGGGCAGAGAGTTCCACTGCTGAACGGCTCTCACAGTCAGGAAGTTCTTCCTCATGTTCAGATGGAATCTCCTTTCTTGTAGTTAGTGTTTAGTTTAGTTTATTCTTGCCTTTCTTGTAGTTTGAAGCCATTGTTCATCATCGTAGCCTCCAGGGTGGCAGAAAACAAGCTTGCTCCCTCCTCCCTGTGGCTTCCTCTCACATATTTATACATGGCTATCATGTCTCCTCTCAGCCTTCTCTTCTTCAGGCTAAACATGCCCAGCTCTTTAAGCCGCTCCTCATAGGGCTTGTTCTCCAGACCCTTGATCATTTTAGTCGCCCTCCTCTGGACACATTCCAGCTTGTCATATCTCTCTTGAATTGTGGTGCCCAGAATTGGACACAATATTCCAGGTGTGGTCTAACCAAAGTGGAATAGAGGGGTAGCATTACTTCCCTAGATCTAAGAATAAGAACACTACTATCTGCAGCTCAGTAATTCACTATGCAGGGCAGATAGATACAGATTCCCTGGAATGCTGATTAGTTTGATCCCATGGCATCATGAGATACATATCTGTCAAAATTGCTGAATATTTATTTATCTGCATTCTTTAGAATGAGTCCTCTGAATACAAATGAAACAAGTTTCTGCATATAGATCCCAAAGTCTATGGATCTGTACGTCTGTGTCTGGTTCTTCTATTAATCCAACCAAACTTAACCATTATTAATCCAACAATGTTCAATTGAACTAAAAGCTTAACTAGTCTTACAAAACTTTATTATGGTCACTGACCAGCACAACTTAACTAGTCCAACATTCCGCTCACACCATTACCTCTGGGAAGTCCAAAACTGTACATAGGCACTACCTTTTTTATTATTATTATTCCAGAGCAACTAATGTAACCAGACAATTTGGCTCTGATATTTGAGGGGAAACATACCCACAGTGCACTATACCAGAGGTGATATATTGGCATAAATGGATGGATATTATGGGGGCTCCAGCCAAAGAATCAGGAGGGCAGCAGGCCTCTTATTTATATCCTTGACTAATAAAATAAATCAGCCATGCCCTGACAAACAACACTGGTTGTAAGCCAATTTGAGAAAAGGTTCACCTCCAAGGGCTTGTAATCCCATCTTGTATCTGCTGCCTGCACAGCACTGTGTATTTGGTGATTGAAATTAATAGACAATTTACATTGCTCGTGTGATAGTAGCTGACATTAGACATGAATATCAGCTGAGAAAATGACATTGTCTTTGCATGAAATGAAATGCAGACGACACTAAGGGAGGGAGCAGAGGAACACCCAGCAACATAAATTTCTGAGCTGATATTATTTCCCCCCAATATGCTTCAGCTGACAGTTCTTAAAATGCACATTGAATAATATGGGTCATGACATTTGCTGGCAAGCAGAAGCAAACAACTAGAGAACATTCTGTAAGCAACATGTCTCTGCTTAACATCCACACTGCGCAAACCTTGGGAGTTTCTTTGTCTTGTCACCTTGGTTCTTGCAAAGTTTCTTTGAAGAAGCAATTTATTCTATTTGTTGTTTATTCGTTCAGTCACTTCCGACTATATTGTGACCTCATGGACCAGTCCTTGCCACCCCCAGTTCCTTCAAGGTCAAGCCAGTCACTTCAAGGATAACATTCATCCATCTTGCCCTAGGTAAGCCCCTCTTCCTTTTCCTTCCATTTCCCCCAGCATCATTGTCTTCTCCAAGCTTTCCTGTCTTCTCATGATGTGGCCAAAGTACTTCATCTTTGTCTCTAATATACTTCCCTCCAATGAGCAGATGGTATTATTTCCTGGAGTATGGACTGGTTTGATCTTCTCACAGTCCAAGGCACTCTCAGAATTTTTTCTCCAATACCACAGTTCAAAAGCATCTATCTTCCTTTGCTGAGTTTTCCTTATGGTCCAGCTCTCACATCCAACGTTTACAATGGGAAATATCATTGCTTTAACTATGGAGATCTTTGTTGCCAGTGTGATGTCTCTACTCTTCACTGTTTATCAAGATTGGTCATTGCTCTCCTCCTGAGAAGTAAACACCTTCTGATTTCATGGTTGCAGCCTGTGTTTGCACCTAGAAATACAAAGTCTGTCACTGCCTCCATGTTTTCTCCTTCTATTTGCCAGTTATCGATCAGTCCGGTTGCCATAATCTTGGGTTTTTTGATGTTGAACTGCAACCCAGCTTTTGCATTTGCTTCTTTCACCTTGGTTTGAAGGCTCGTCAGCTTCTCCTCGCTTTCAGCCATCAAAGTGGTACCTGTTTCATTTTCCATTATGTTCTTTACTTTTTTGATGGGAAAAACAGTAAGAGTGCCAACCTATTGGTTAGCCCCAATTAGTGGTCATCAATTCAATCAAATTTTAAACAATATTTTTTTTATTCAAGAAAGAAAATGAAACACACAAACAGCATTTTAGATATATAAAAATGACATGACGACATATTATCCACTAAAATTAATTGTAACTAAACAACTATTTAAAAACTGCAAACTTCCCACTCTGAAGATTATTATCCCTTATTATTTAAACAATGATGTGATCTCACTTATACTTTAGAGAACATCCTACTATCTCATGAATCCCACTGTTGATAAATAGCCCAATCACTGAAAATGCCTCAGTCTTTTTTAAAATTAGTCAGAGATTTCTCTTTAATCACGATAAGTCAATTCTTCCATTTCAGGAATCTAATTAGCCATTCTTCTTGCATTCAGGTACATTGTTCCTACCATCTCTGAGTATATACAATTCTAACAGCAGTTATCATATTCAATCATGTCAACATTCAATCAGTTTTATTGGTTCAATATGCAAGTCAATCACATTGATTTAATGGGCCAACCTTTGTTTGGAAAACTCTGTGAAAGCCACCCTAAAAATAGAAATATGTTGAATAAACACTAATGAAAGTGCGTTTGATTCATTGAAAGGAAATGGAGGTGGGAAAATTTATTATTTATTTATTTATTTCCAACATTTATATCCTGTCCTTCTCAACCCCGG
>NW_026844366.1:337054871-337087734 GCF_025583915.1 Anolis sagrei ordinatus
GACCATCTTAATGGGTCCCCCACCTCTGCAGAGGTTTGGAGGTGCAGTAAGTCTAAAGCTGACCAGATGGTGGTCGGTCCATGGCAACGGAGAGATGGATAACTCCTCAACCCCGCCACCTTGCTCCCATCCCTGACAGAAAACCAAATCCAGTGTGTGTCCAGCACTGTGGGTGGGGCCAGTTACTTGTTGGGACAGCCCCATGGTTGCCATGGAAGACATGAAGTCCTGAGCCGCTCCCACTAAGGTAGTCTCGGCGTGTATATTGAAGTCCCCCAGCACAAGAAGCATTAAATCACTACTGACCAAGAGGTCATGAGTTCTAAGGCAGCCCAGGTCGGCCATTCGTCTAGCTTGCTGTTGACCTATGCTACCCAAAAGACAGTTGCATCTGTCAAGTAAGAAATGTAGGTACCTCTTATGCGGGGAGACTAATTTAACTAATTTTTGACTCCATGAAAACCTCCCAGCAGCATGCAGAAGAATGAGGAAGTACTCCATCAAAGGACAGTGAAAAGTAGACAGTGAAGCAGCAGCTCCCTCTGTGTCCGGAATCGAGCCAGAATCCAGCATACCCTTATGAAGCCGGAAAAAGCTTGGACACCACTGGAATGTTAAAATTGCCTCTGCCATCAGTCTATATATGTTGTATGTCTAACTGGCATTGAATGTTTGCCATGTATATGTGCATTGTAATCTGCCCTGAGCCCCCTGCAGGGTGAGAAGGGCGAAATATAGATCCTGTAAATAAATAAATAAATAAATAAATATATTCATGGAAAGGACATATTTTATTGAGTATGAGGGACTGAAAAGGATGTACAAACTTCACAATTTTCCTTCCTAATAGCTCAGAAACAGCCTTCTATTTGGTAATGAGTGGAATAAGTTTTCATCATAACTTTTTAAAAAGTTTCAAGTGCAAATTCAAACTATGATACACAAAAAATCATACTAATCATACTAATGAACACACAGTTGAAATATACTGAGTAAATGATTGAATTATATTGAGTACAATAAAAGGGAGAAAATGTTTTCACTCACTCTTCTATTCCATGAATTAATGAAGAAATAAATAAATAATAACAATATTTTAGAATAAGCTAATTTAAACATTAAAACTACTTCCCACATTGTCCATAGGCATGTTGATATTGGTAGATCCCTCTCTTGAAAAGAATTAGGCAATCCATATTTTAGCTTTTTGTGAATAAATACATATCTGTGAACATGCTCTATCGTTGCATTCAACATTCAGAACTGTATAGTTGTTGGATTTGGTGTGGGGGGGGGGAGGCAATAGTAAAACTTGTACAAGTTATATTGCTAAATATTGCATCTCCTCCTATGAACCGGCTAGGACACTAAGATCATCTGGGGAGGCCCTGCTCTCTGTCCCGCCTGCATCACAGGCGCGCTTGGCGGGGACGAGAGACAGGGCCTTCTCAGTGGTGGCCCCTCGGCTGTGAAACGCCCTGCCTGCAGATATCAGATCGGCCCCCTCCCTGCTGGCGTTTCAGAGGAAAGTGAAGACCTGGCTGTTCGAACAAGCATTTGATTAAACAGTGTAATTGAACATAGGAATACGGACTAATGGATGATGAGACTGGATTCTGATTTTACTGTTGAGGCGCTAATGATTGTTATACGGATGTTTAATGATTTATGTTACAATTGTTTTTAATTGCCCTATACTTGTCTCGTGATGTTTTGTATTGATGTTGTTCACCGCTTGAGTTGCCTGAAGGCTGAGAAAAGCGGTATATAAATAAAGTAAATAAAGTAAATAAAGTAAATAAATAAATAAATAAATAAATAAAATATTAGAATGAGTGGTGGCTGAAAAGATACCACCACTCATTTTAATATTTAGCAATATAATGCTTGGTCTTTGTAGCTCTTGGAGCAGGTTCTTCTTTCCTTCGTGACTCCATTTGCATATGGCCAAGTGGAATGACAAAGTGAAATGGGTTTAAGGACTTAGACATGTAGTTGACACGTGTGGGCATTTTTTTCCTCCATGTGGCAAACAATAGCCTGTTTTACAGTATATCAAATTCTGTCTCAAAAGACCACATCTGACAAGCGAGCTGCTAATGCTGAGATGAGAAAAGGACATCTACAGATTTTGCTTCACTTCATGTAGACCGATGACCTTTCCAAAACCTAATACAAAATATGATGTATTGAAGGGCAGGATTGTTTGGAGATTGGCTGTGTATAACAAGCATGGGGATATTGTTACTTGCAAAAAACTCTGGAGAAGAAGGCCTTTGCTGATGAGTGTCCTGAAATATACATGTATAAGGCTATATTTCTTAAAACCAAAATCTTGGCAGGATAAACAGTCAATTGATCTCAGCAATTTCATTTCCCCAGAGAGCTTTATTCAATTAATACAAAGAACAAAACATACATATATATATATAATGCTCTCTCTTTCAAGAACAGCTTATTGGCAACAGGCACTCAATCACAAAACCAAATGTATCTTAACAGAGAGTTAATGAACTAAGACCCAACAGTCTGATCCACAGTAAACATATAAAGCAAGAACAAAATGAGGAAGGAACAAAAATATTCTGCACTCTAGACTTCAATATTGGAAGCCTAATTTATGGAGTTTTGCATTCAATGCTTAAATGAGAGGTGGACAAAGTTTGTATTTAGCGAGGTTAAAATATAAACTATCAGTGCTTACTTAACACAAAATAACTCTAATTATATCTATAACATCTGTAAGATATGGCAATTATGTTTGTACAGATTTTTGAACCTCTCTATATGGTGGCAAGGATCCAATTTGACTGTAGACACTTTACCCATTGCTAAACACAAAAGGATGGGCAACCCAAACACTCTTTTTATTACTACTAGCTGTACCTGCCATATGTTGCTATGGCCAACCTTCCCTCCCTCTTTCTCTCCTCCTTTCTTTCTCTCCTTCCTTCCTTTTTTTTCTTTCATTCTCTCCTTTCTTCCTTCTCTTCCTCTTCCCTTCTCCCCCCTTTTCTTTCCCTTTCCCTTCCCCTTTCTCTCCTTTTTTCCTTTTCTACTTATTCTTGGACTGCAACTCCCAGCAATCCTCCTGATCAATCTACCTACCTACCAACCTACCTATCGATCTCTATCTAATCTATCTATCTTATCTATCTGGAGGATTGCTGGGAGTTGCAGTCCAGGAATTGGAAACTGGAAATATGCAAGGACTTGGATCCTCTCAAAGAAATCCAAGGAGAAGAAAGCTTGCAGCTTGGAAGCAGTGCATTTGGAGCATCCTCCTCTCCCAAAAGGCCTGGTCTAGGGGATGCTGGGAGCTGTAGTCCAGAAGAGAGTGTGGATATGCTATTGTGTGTGTGTGTGTTTTTGCCAGGGGGAGTCGTTTTGCTCATGCGCTGTAGCATCTTTTTGCTCTTTTCTCTTTTTAAGCCTCTTCTGCTGTGTTTTTCAGTGTTTTTATGAGTGATGGTCACTCATTGGCCTGGTAGGTGTATTGTGTCCAAATTTCATGTCAAGTTATCCAGTGGTTTTTGAGTTATGTTAATCCCACTAATGAACATTACATTTTTATTTATATATAGATTGCATGCCCTCAAGTCATCTCCAAAGTATCGCCATACATTGGAGATGACTTGAGGACATGCAACAGTAATAATAAGGTGAATATATTGCAAGGTTTTCTTGAGACAACATGTTCAGAGTTACTTTGTTTGCATCTTCTGAGGCCAAAAGAGTTTGACTTACCTAAGGTCACCAGTTTGTGGATTCAAACCTTAGGCTTCCAATGTCCTAATCCATCACTTAAACAACTACACCACCCTGGTTCCCCCAAACTCTCTTAGTAACAGCTAATTGGAGGCATACTGCTTTATAGAATCACAGAACCATAGAGTTGGAAGAGACTACAAAACCATCCAGTCCCAAACCGTGCCATGCAGAAAGGCACAATCAAAGCACCTCCGACAGATGGCCATCTAGTTTCTGTTTAAAAATCTCCAGAGACGGAGAATCCACTACATTCTGAAACAGTATCTTCCACTAAAAGCTGTTCCTAATGCTTAGGTGGAATCTCTTTCCTACAACTTGAATCCACTGTTCCATGTCCTAGTCAATAGAGTACAAGAAAAAAATCCTGCCATATCCTCAATATGACATCCTTTTAAATATTTAGACTTGGCTATTGTGTCCCCTCTGAGCCCTTTTCCCTCCAAGCAAAACATACCCATGCCTCAGCCATTCCTTATAGGACTTGGTTTCCAGAGCTTTGATGCCACTCAATTGGTTGCCAAATAGTTTCTGGGGCAAAGTACAAAGTTTTGACCTTTAAAGCCCTACATAGTTTGGGTCCAGGTTTCTTATACGATTGCCTTCTCCCATACAATCCACCCCAGACATGTCAGTCCTTTGAGGGGTATCTATTCTAACTAGCCAGAACCTAACTGGTGAACATTATCCAGAGGATCTGTTCACTGGCTTTGCCATGACTGTGGAATAACCTGCTGGAAGAGTTCCGACAGCTAAATCAGATCTCAGAATTTAAATTGAAGACCTATCTCTTCCAACAGGCCTAACCAGTCAATTTTTAACTATGTCTTGTGTTTACTATGTTTTAATCTTTGTTCTGTGTATTTTAAAATATGTATTTCAGATAGATAGATAGATAGATAGATAGATAGATAGATAGATAGATAGATACTAGATAGCACGACACTTTATGGTTGTGCTGTGCTGTGCCCTGCACTGAGGAGAGGCGGGTAAGAAATAAAAAATGTTGTTGCTGACTATTGTGGTCACCCTTTTCTGAACACATTTCAGTTTGTCCATATCCTTCTTCAATTGTGGTGTCCAAATCTGGACATAGCATTTCTTTATTAAAGTAGAGTCTCGCTTATCCAAACTTAATGTTCTGTATTATCCAATGCAGTCTGCCTCCCGCCCGGAACCACAGCTGTTTCAATGCACTATGATATTTTGGTGCTAAATTCATAAATACAGTAATAACTATACAATGTTACCATGTATTGAATTGCTTTTTCCATCAATTTGTTGTAAAATGTGATGTTTTGGTGCTTAATTTGTAAAATCATAACATAATTTGACATTTAATAGGCTTTTCCTTAATCCCTCCTTATTATCCAACATTTTTGCTTATCCAACGTTCTGCCGGCCTGTTTATGTTGGATAAGTGAGACTCTACTGTACTTTAACATCAGTACATGGTTGGTGATCAATGCTGCTAGAACTCTCTGAGTGTATTTTAAACATCTGTGATCTTTCTGTACACTTTAACACCAATGAACTTCCATGCTGCTTTGTATAGGGCAAACAAGAATTTCTCCAGGGAACACAAGTTCAATATCACACATATAGAGTTGTAATGGACACAGCATCATGTCAACAATTTACCAGTTGTATTATTACTGATGTCTATTACTGGCTCAGACATACAGATGGGAGGTGGGGAGGAGGAAGAGAAAAATGATCGATGCATCCACCCCAATAATAAACAAAATAAAATGTGTGTCAAGACAAAGAATTTGTAATCCATCTGAATTTGCCAGAACCTTCAAATTAAAGGTTAGGAATAAGGCAAAGAGCTGACCTTTATCTCCAGTTAATGTGATGCTGTACTTATTCAAACATCCACCTTTTTCACTTCCTGGGGGAAAAGAAAAACAAAATTTCACTAGGCGGCTTATACATAAAAGCATCTGGCATGCCAGAAGCAGGCTTAATACAGTGTAAATTCCATAGCAAAGGCTAGCTATAGAAAGTAAACAAGATATGTTTACTATTCAGTGCAGCAGGGGCTGAAGGCTCCCATGTCACCCGAGTAGTGAATCCACTCTGGCATTTAGTCTGAACTTTAAAGGAACAATCCAAAACGCTGAAACTAAATGTTTATAACAATAGGCTTCTCAAATCTCAGCACCTAGAACATCTTTTCCGTCTTTAGGAGAGAAGGGAGGAATCTCAGGGTAACAATGCAGTCATTAAAATGTGCAAAATTTGTTGTTATTTGAATTGTATACTCAGTGCTTCATCACACTGGAGAATGAATCCACTTTAAATCTGGTTGCTGCCTCCTGGAGAATTCTGGGGTTTGTAGTTTAGTGAGGCAGTTAAAGCCTCCTCCCTAAACTACAAACCCCAGAATTCTGTAGGAGGCAGCAACCAGATTTAAAGTGGTTTCATTCTCTAGTGTGATGAAGTACAAAATGTAGATGTACTTTGATAGGTAAAGGTTGTCCCCTGACATTAAGTCTAGTCATGTCTGACTTTGAGGTGTGGTGCTCATCTCTATTTCTAAGCCGAAAAGCCGGCGTTGTCCATAGAAAACTCCAAGGTCATGTGGCCGGCATGACTGCATGGAGCGCTGTTACCTTCCCACCGGAGTGGTACCTATTTATCTACTCACATTTGCATGTTTTCAAACTGCTAGGTTGGCAGAAGCTAGTGCTGACAGCGGACGCTCACGCCACTCCCCAGAATCGAACCTGTGACCTTTCGGTCAAGAAGCTCAGCAGCTCAGTGCTTTAACCCACTGCGCCACCGGGGGCACCTTGTGTACTTTGATGCTTAAGGTATAATGTTCAATGACACCACCAGAGTGTTTCAAGGGATAAGACAGATATCTTTCATTTGGTCAAATAACTGACTGATTTCTCTTCCTATATGACAGCTGTCATTGTCTGTAATCATGACAAATTAGATAAGATTTTCTTTGGGGTTCTCCTCTGATAAGAACCTGGGTAAGTTAACACACACACACCTCTCAAAAATATAGGTCAGAATACTTTTAGAATCCTATCCAAATGTAAGTACTCCTATGATTGTGAGGGCTGTTCAGCAGTGGAACTCTCTGCCCCAGAGCGTGGTGGAGGCTCCTTCTTTGGAAGCTTTTAAACAGAGGCTGGATGGTCATGTGTCAGGGGTGATTTGAATGCAATATTCCTGCTTCTTGGCAGGGGGTTGGACTGGATAGCCCAACTCTTTGATTCTATGATTCTATGATTCTCTGGCAGCACTTGGCCATTATTGTTGGGATAAGCACACCTGAATTCAAAATTATAGGCTTAGGGAGCTTCCATACAGGACTAAAGTCTGCACTGATGCAGGTTTTAAAAACTTGCTTTGGTGCAGATTTCAGTCCCCACTGCCCACCAAAAACCCAAGCTTTCCTGAGGGGGGGGGGGTTGCTACATGCCATCTCGATTTTAATTCAGCCACCAGAAAGCCCCCCAATTTCACCCAAGAAGTTATGTAAAATGTACCTGTTCGCCATAACTTTCCTCCTCACGCCCTTCTTGCATGAGGAAATGACATCTGAGGAGATGGATGCCTCTGGTAAAAACCAAAACAAGTCCTGGGACATGGGCCTGTCAGGATGGGCCCATAGAGTAATGTATACAGTCCTGTGACATGTACAGAGGTGCACTGTACATATATGAGTATGTGCACTGTACATGACTAAACTGTGCATGGGTGTACTTTGCACATGTTTTTGTGTACATGATTGGTTGTGTATTTGGTGACATATTTGTTGTCTTGGTTAAATTATACAATGATGCTATTAAACATGTGGGTTGCACAGCAAAACCAATGCATAACTCTACTGGTACAGATTTATTATATACAGCCTCAATGTGTCAGCTTGTCCCATCCAGAGTAGACATGTTGAATATTAAGTCAATACATAGGTCATCCAGGTGATTAAATGGCTCCAATCTAGGGCTCATCTACATTCTATATTAATACAGTTTGACACCAATTTAATTGCTAAATGTGAGACACCAGCACTGTTCCATCAAGAAGATTACAGCTTCCATGATTCCCTATAGTATTGAGCTATCACAGTTAAAGTTGTGCTATACTGTGTTAATTCTAAGTATAGATCCACCCTTAGTTAGAATTAGCAAATGATTGTAAATACACAAGGTTCTAGTGGTGGTGACTTGCACATTCCACGCAAACATAGCCCAGTCAGACTGTAGCAATTTAATTGGAGATTGCTTTAGGAAAAACAGCTCAGATCAGGCAAATCCAGAGATATTTAAGTCACAGCTGCTTTAAATCCTAGGGTATTATTGATATTCTAAGGAAGACCGGGTTACCTGCAGAAATATTACTTTTTGCGACAGAATTGCTGACAGGCAGATGCTGTGTAGTCATGCCTGGAATTAAATACCACCTGTGAAAGGTGGCACTTACAAGAAGAAGTCACAGTCTGGCAGTTTGAAACTCCCCTTTCTTGTAATTATTGAGGGAAAAGGCGAGAAAAGGCAATGAATGGACAGACTGATGCCGACTGGCTTGGAGTGCTGAATCTGATGACAATTAATGATTTAGCTCTACAAAGTCCATGAATCACTCATGAGAGCAGAGATGGCTTGTGCGGCATCCAAGTCACCACGCCCCCAGCCAGCCAGCCAGCCTGATCCTTATAACTTCATAAACAACAATTTATAGGGTTGCTTTGAATGCAAATTTCCTGCTTCTTGGCAGCAGGTTGGACTGGATGGCCCATGAGGTCTCTTCCAAATCTATGATTCTATGAATTACATGGAGCAAAGCATTCCTGTAATGAAAATCATATGATCATCCTAGAAGATGAGGAAAATATTTGAAAACAATAATGGTTGAAAAAGTGTAAGGCTTCTTGAATGTATGGAGTCCCCATGAAGAGAATCCTAGATTTCCTGTGCAATTTTTTTTCCTGTGCACAACTTCTATTCCCTCTGCAGAAATTCTATTTATTTATGCAATGCTTTTGACATGAAATAAATAAAATATTTTCTGTGCAGAAATACTATTGTTATGTTTTTTTCTGTTTTGAAAAGGCTGTTTTTGTGCAGGATGCTTGTTTTGTAAGCAAAACATGTCAATAAGGAAAAATCTTAAACTGTGAACATAATACTGTCCCCACTGTAGGGTGAAAAATGCTATATTTATTTGTTCTTGCCTGAGAGGATGGAATTAAGGAAGCTTTTATACCACTCCATCATTCATATATCTCTCCATCTTGTTGTGGGCTAACCTCCACAACAATGGCAACCAATGACTTCCATGTTAGAGGGGAGGATTAATCATTCCTAGTTCAGTGCCAACCTTAAAACAGATATTCAAATGACTGGTGTGAATGTGCTGGTATGTTTCCATACCTTGGTTAGCTCCTTGTTTGAAGTAAAACAGAAGGTTTGCTACCTGACATTAAGACCACCAGCTGCCATTGTTTATCATGAGAAATCTAGGTGAGATTTCTGAAAAGATGCCAATACTCTTGATGTAGCTGCTGCGGCATAATTGGTATCCCAAGCATCCCAACATGCAGTAAGAGGGATATGAAGGTACTGTAGAGAAACCTAAGAACTGGGAAACTGAAAAGACCCAAAACACAAAGTGGCCAAGAGATACTATACAATAATCAATGTGACTGAAGTTGTTGTTGTTGTTGTTGCTGTAGTTGTTGTTGTTGTTGTTGTTGTTGTGTGCTTTCAAGTCCTTTCAAACTTCTGGCAACCCTAAGATAAACCTATCATGGTTTTTGTCTTAGGCTCAGATTATGTGACTCACCTAAGGTCACCCAGTGGGTTTCCCTGGCCAAGGGAGGAATCGAACCCTGGTTTTCAGACACATAGTCTAATGTTCAAATCATTAAACCATGGTGGCTCTTGGCTGAAGCTACATGGAGGGAGTATGGTAGCTACAATGCATGCACTTGAAGGAAGGATGGATAAAATATAGCCTTTCCAAGTCACTTAGTGCACATACTCTGAGATGCAATAGCAAAGGCTGAGAGTTCAAGAATAAGTTATCCATTTACCCCTGCAACATTAGAAAAATACAAACAACACCTTTCATATATGCATTTTTGAATGCAATTTGAGTTGAGAACTGTGTCAAACATCTAGAAAGTGATTGGCTACAGCTTCCAGAATTCCCTGGACACTATGTTCACTGGCCATAATGGTTTGACTTGTAATCTAAATTGCAACTCTACTGGGTTCTGCTCAGTCAAAAGGAGAATCAAGATCTTCTGTACTTCTTTACTTAAGCTGTGTGTGGGGAGAACAAATGAAGTTGGTTTGCTGAGGGAAAATGGAGAAAAATCCCCCCCTCACCTGTACTTAATATTTACTGCATGTACTGGATATGTACAAAAATTATGTAAATCAGGAAGAATAAAATGAACCAAGAAGGATGAAGATTATTTTGTAGATTGAAGGATTATGGAAGCAAAATTGTTTACACACCTTCATCCTTACTAATGCAATACATAAACAGAAAGCTAATAGCGTTCACGCACACACCACCTTAAAAATATGGAGAAACTAGGGTCACTTTTGTGTGCTCCAGACTGAACTGCTCTTCTGGAGATAATGCCTGAGATCCTAAATCATACTTTTGAGGCAGAAATAAACACTGATGTAATTAAAAGCAAGTTGTGCCAGAACCAGTGTTGTGAGGTTGAACATGAGACAGGGCACCTGTAGCTTCAATGGTTAACAAATCCTTGAGTATGCTGTAAAATTCCATCAGGTAAAACTATGGTGCATTGTCTCCTTCACTCCTCCAACCCACTTTTTTGCTAATGCAGCACTTTCCAACATAAAAGGGCTGAAGCACAGTGGTTGAGAAATACCCAGTCCCATTCCTGCTGCTGGACACACAGCACCTTCAGTATCATGAGTTCGGTTTGAGGAATAGAGCTGGATATTTCTTCATCTCCCTACCCCAGTTCTACCCAGCCAGTAAATAAGGGATGTATCACTTAAAATGTGAGCTTGAGAGATGAGAGTAGGAGATGTACCATAGTTTCACCTGATATAATTTTATATATCTCCTAGATTCAGAATCTTCTAATAGTTAGACCTACAGGAGCCCTACTGTGTATTCAACATGGAATATCACTGTACTGAATACTGACATGGTGCACTTGACTATGGAACATGCTGCCCTGGAGTGTGATGGAGTCTACTTTCCTGGAAATTTTAAACAGAGGCTGGATGGCCATCTGTTAGGAGTGCTTGGATCGTGTCTTCCTGTATGGCACAGAATTGGACTGGGTGGGCTTTGGGGTCTCTTCCAGTAAACTATGGATGTGAGTGCTGGACCATAAGGAAGGCTGAGCAAAGGAAGATAGAAGCTTTTGAACTGTGGTGCTGGGGGAAAATTCTGAGAGAGCCTTGGACCACGAGAAGATCCAACCAGTCCATACTCCAGGAAATAAAGCCTGACTGCTCATTGGAGGGGAGGATATTAGAGGCAAAGATGAAGTACTTTGACCACATAATGAGAAGACAGGAAAGCTTAGAGAAGATAATGATAATAGGGAAAATGGAAGGAAAAAGAAAGAGGGGCTGACCAAGGTCAAGATGGATGGATGGTATCCTTGAAGTGACTGGCATGACACTGAAGGAGCTGGGGGTGACCACAGCTGACAGGGATCTCTGGTGTGGGCTGATCCATGAGGTCACGAAGTATCGGAAGCGACTGAATGAATAAACAACCACAACCAAGTCCTATGATATGATTCTATACCTATCTATCTGATGAAGTGCCTTCTTAATTTTTTCATTGTACAGTGGGGAGTATGCAGTGACTGTTTCTGCATTATCATTGAATAAAGTGGTACACTGAAAGCCCTGACAAATACTTATGTACTGTCAGAGAAGGTGCATTAACTTCAATCCTATTAGTTAACTCCTAATAGAGGAGAGCCATTGATACAATCACTAAATGGTAATTCAACATATAGCTAAATCCACTGATTCCATAGTTGTACTATAGTTTGGGCTAACAGTTGAATGTGAACATTTTTACTTCTGGAACTCCACTTATGCAAACATGACCTGAATAGCCAAGAGAAGGCATTGAAATCCACAAGCATGTGGACAATTTCAACAGAAAGGAGGAAACCATGAAAATGAACAAATTATGGCTATCAGTATTTTAAAAAAATATCTAAAATCAGGACAGTAAATAAAGAGCAACACTAAAAAAGCAGGGGAATTCCAGACAATAATCCATCAGGACCAGCTAATATCTCCCTACAAAGGATTCCCCAGGCAGCAAGCAGCCAGGCTTCGAAGCTGCAAGGCCATTAAATGCCAATCAAAGTGACCAATTGCAGCATTCACACCTGCCTCACAAGAGTTCTTTCTTCCATCCTGGACATTCCACAGATATATGAACCTCACTTGCCTAGTTTCCAACAGATCCCTCCATCTTTAAGGATGTCTGCCTAGATGTGGGCAGGAGAGAAATGTCAGGAAAGAATGCTTCTGGAACATGGCCATGCAGCCCAGAAAAGTCACAGCAACCCAGTGATTCTGGTCATGAAAGGCTTTGACAACACAATGAACTGAATAGTCCATCACACAATTGCTAAAAAAAATGAAATCACATGTATAATGAAACCTACCAGTATGTGTGACAACAATTGGATTTCGACCCCTATTAACAATGGGGACTGCCTAGTGGCGAGCCTGATGCCTCTGGCCAGGCCACAAAGAAGCCTGAAGATGGGCAGGAGATATTTCTTACACACCTCTAAAGCGTATGTCTCATATTATATGAGTATTTTTTAATTATTCTGCTGTCAGGCGGTTAGAAGACACAAAAATAGATTTTTGGCATGCAATTGCAAGAATGAAGCACTGCAGTTTGCACCACGAAGGCATCTGCAGGCTCCCCATGACTATATTTGATTGGGGCATACAGATAAGCAATTAATTTAAATTAGTCTCTGTAAGCTTCATGTAGCAAAATACCTGCTCATTAATTTGCATCTTGCAGGAAAAGCATCCAGTTAAGTTTATTTTAATTTATCCAGGGCAGTTACACTGAAATAGGATGGAGAAAAAAATTCTGATATTCCAAGGTTTCCAGTTGATGGATTAAGTGTTTTCCCCTTTTCAATGCTATGGTGAGCTTTCATAAACTGGATGATTTGGAGGGGGGGGGGGGGAAGAGCTAATGCTCAAAGATTGTGACTATGTCAGTCCCAAGACCACTCATTGCGGCTATGCATTGGAACCCAATATAAAGAGGATTTTTTCCCCTGATACCATGGTCTCTTTTGTCTGGTAGGAAAGCCTGGTAACTAATGTTCCATGAGACCTATCTTCCAGCCAGCAAGTGACTGGGGAACCTAGTGTTTGGGCTATAAGTGTATTGTATAGAAATGCTATGACATGTATCATTTATGGGCTACATTTTAATATGTGTGTTTGTAGAACTTTTATAGTATTTGTGAGTTTTTGACTGTGCTGTGACCTGCCTTGAGGAATGAGGAGAGGCAAGTAAGAACAATTGTTATTCTTTGTAAAACATTCTGCAACTTTCAACAACCCATTGAATCCCACTGTCATGTTCACTCGTGAAATGTCTGTGTGAGCCAATAGAAGGGCTTGGAAGGAAAGCTTGTCCACTGTCTCCAATACAACTGTCCTTCTGTGCTCTCCATATTTAAAAATGCATTTCAATTATATTTATCATATGGTTATATTATATTTATTTTTAATCTTTATATTTATTATTTATTGTACAAAGCTTCCTTGGACAAAGTTTGGGATGGATAGAAAAATGCATAGAATCATAGCATCAAAGAGTTAGAAGAGACCTCATGGGCCATCCAGTCCAACCCCATTCTGCCAAGAAGCAGGAATATTGCATTCAAATCACCCCTGACAGATGGCTATCCAGCCCCTGTTTAAAAGCTTCCAAAGAAGGAGCCTCCACCACAGCGGAACAGAGAGTTCCACTGCTGAATGGCTCTCACAGTCAGGAAGTTCTTCCTCATGTTCAGATGGAATCTCCTCTCTTGTAGTTTGAAGCCATTGTTCCGTGTCCTAGTCTCCAGGGCAGCAGAAAACAAGCTTGCTCCCTCCTCCCTATGACTTCCTCTCACATATTTATACATGGCTATCATGTCTCCTCTCAGCCTTCTCTTCTTCAGGCTAAACATGCCCAGCTCTTTAAGCTGCTCCTCATTGGGCTTGTTCTCCAGACCCTTGATCATTTTAGTCGCCCTCCTCTGGACACATTTCAGCTTGTCAATATCTCTCTTGAATTGTGGTGCCCAGAATTGGACACAATATTCCAGGTGTGGTCTAACCAAGGCAGAATAGAGGGGTAGCATAACTTCCCTGGATCTAGACACTATGCTCCTATTGATGCAGGCCAAAATCCCATTGGCTTTTTTTGCTACCACATCACATTGTTGGCTCATGTTTAACTTGTTGTCCATGAGGACTCCAAGATCTTTTTCACACGTACTGCTCTCGAGCCAGGCGTCCCCCATTTTGTATCTTTGCATTTCATTTTTTCTGCCTAAGTGGAGTATCTTGCAGAAAAAATGAAATGCAAAGATACAGAATGGGGGGCAATGACAACATGCCATGAAACAGACACACTTCTCAAGGGTGGTAAGAGAAAGTGGGTGCTCTTCAAACAAGCCAAGCTCTAAAAAGAATGTGAATAGAAGTCAGTACCTTTCCAGGGTGATGACTCCAGCTTGGCTCTGCTCCATTTGTTCATTTCCATTGCTTCTCTAATGGATCAATGGGTGAAAAAGCAAGTGCCCAACAAATAAACAAAGTATGAAGGAGAGGGGACAGATATTAAGAGGAGCACTTGGCTGTTTGTGAAAAAAGTAAAACTGGAAGCCTAGGCAGAAGGATGAGAGGAGTATTTGCCAATTCTGACATTCTGTAACCTTTGAAGAAGACCATCATTTCTTTTTCCCCCTGAATCAGATTTAGTCCACTGGGTTGCCAGGGGTTTGTTATCCTCATATTTACCATATATATTCGAGTATAAGCCATCCCGAATATAAACTGAGGCACCTAATTTTACCACAAAAAACTGGGAAAACTTATTGACTCAAGTATAAGCCGAGGGTGGAAAATACAGCAGCTACTTGTAAATTTTAAAATAAAAATAGATACCAATAAAATTACATTAATTGAGGCATCAGTCGGTTAAATGTTTTTGAATATTTACATAAAACTAATTTAAAATAAGACTGTCCAACTCTGATTAAATTATTATTCTAACCTTCTTCCATGTAAATGCACTTACACATCCTTCCAATAATCACTATTGGAAAAATTATTTTACTATCCATTTTGGGGGAAATGCTGGGTGTATATGAATAAGGAAAAGTGGGAAAGACTGGTACTGAGAGAGGAGGAGAGGAAGGCGTGTACTGAGTGAGAAAGGAGAGGAAGGTGTGTGTTGTGCAAGAGAGGAGTGGAAGTATAGCTGGGTTGCTGTGTGGAGAGGTGAGGCTCTTGACAGGTAGGTGGGAGAAACCCTTCTTTCAGCCCCATGCCTTCCCATCAGGACCCTCACTCCAGTATAAGCCGAAGGGGGGCTTCTCAGCCTAAAAAGGGGGGTGAAAAACTAAGCTTATACTCGAATATATACAGTAACTGTATTTTAACCTAACTCAGACTATTGTTTAATTGTTTTTTTTAATATATATATATTCATTTTGTTTGAAATGGTGACCAAAATGTGCACTTGTTAGCCACCTTGAGTCCCCATGGGGAGAAATACATACTGTAGTATAAATAAATAGGACCTCTTCATCTTGTCAAGGCAACAGCATAAGGAGCCTGCCATACATGCTTAGTGCAGTATTCTCTACACATAATTGCAGAATAAAAGTTGGAAGAGACCCCAAGGGTTATCCAGTCCAACCCCATTCTGCCATGTAGCAACACCCAATCAAAACACAATTTATGGCCATTTGTTTTAAAACATCCTGATAAGGAGACTTCATCACCCTCCAAGGCAGCAGACTCCACTGTTGATATTTCTTAACTATCAGGATGTTCTTCTTAATGCTTAACTGCAATCCATTTTCCTGTAGTTTGAATACATTACTTCATGTTCCAGTCTCTAAAGTAGCAGAAATCAAGCTTGTCTCCTCCTCAAGCTGGGTTCACCATTTGTTTCAGCATAAATGAAGGAAGTAAACAGAATAGAGCTCACTTCATTCAGTTTTCATTTTTTCCAAAGGAAGGCAAAGAAGAATGGAAGAAAGTCACAGGACATGCTGGATTTAATTCAGAGCAGTGTGGCTGTATGTGTGAATTCTTTTCCTCCCACTCACTAGACACAGAGCTATTTGCAGAGGCCATTCCTGACCATTGTAATATTACTTAGCTACAATGCATTGGAAGCGGTTTTGCTCTGGGATTTTGTAAGGAAAATCCCTCTTTAAAAAATCTTCTGTTCATCCTTGGAATTGTCTGCTCTTGTGAACTTTCCTTTTCTTAAGAGAGATTACAACAGGGATGGTGTTGGTCCGCCATTTTTCACCAAGCCATAGCATTGAGATGGAAGATGTTTTGCCTCTTTAATAGATAGATTTGCTCAGCTAGTCAAAAAGGCTGTGTTTGAAAGAATGAGTCATTGAACACCATTACCTATCCCCATAGACATAGTGCCAGAAGTTGTTATGGATTAAGGAAGGAAAATACTGCATATGCCTGTATGCATGTATCTTTGGAAGATTTTGTTCTCTTTCATAGCAGGAGAACAAATCAAGCAAACTCCCGAACCAGCTGAATTCCCCACATTTCACAAAAATCAGAGAAAATGGCAAAGTGAAGGAGGAGGAAAAAAAGTCAGCCTTGATAGGAGCAGACAAGCTGCAGGTCGCAAACAGAGCAGCCACAACAACTGAGAGCAGAAGCAAAGGAGTCGTTTTCAGAGAAGTGTCAAAAGAAGGTGAAAAAGTTTCCCTCCGAGGCACAGAAGTAGCAGGAAAAGTACTATAACAAAAGGAAAGAGGCCAGCATGGTTCATCTTCCTCCTAACGCTCCCCAGGTGTTTGCATTTGGCTGACAAATGGGCTTTAGGCAAATCTCCTTGTATCATCAGAGAATGTTAAAAAAGAAGGAGGGGTTCTGCATTTTTATATATATTTTTATTTTTGGTGAAAGTATTTATCTCAAGAGACAAGTATGAATAGACTGCTGTCTGCCCTAGCTCCACATCAGAAAAAGAAAAATCTATGTAATTGTAGTAGGGAGTAGGGGAAGGAAGGAACTTTGATGCATATTTCACTGGGGAGCTTAAAGAACGCACACAGCCTTTGGAAGGAAAAAAGAACGAATGAACGAGCGAAGATGCCAAGAGAAACAAAGGGCATTCTGCCAAGTATAAAGAAGAGAGGAAGTAAAAAAAAAAACCCAGCCTGGGTGCACACAGGTTGCCACAGAAGCAATGACCCTAGAAAAAGAACAGTTTCAATAAAGATTCCTGAAGAAAGACATTTAATGTAAGAGGTTAAACAAAACCCTGAAGAAGAGGAGGAGGCGAAACAGAAGAACAGAAAGAAGTAAATGGAGATATGACTCAATTGATAAAGAATGGAAGCCGCCTGAAGATATATCATCTGATGAATATTTTATGTATTCAGAGAAGGGTTAGGGAATGCCATATACAAAAGAAAGCTGCTTCTTCAAAAGTTCTTTTTTGCAAGGTGTATCACTGTGTTTGGTTTAATGTGTCTGCACAATATGGCTGTTTGAATGCTGGATTTGGAATCCAGAAGATGAGGGTGTGAATCCCCATTCAGCCATAAAACACTAATAGATGATCCTGGGCAAGTTCCACTCTCAGCCTCAGAGGAAGGCAATGATAAACGCACTCTATATATCTTGCCAAGAAAATCCTAGGCACATAACAACAACAGGAAGACATATTTACAACTAGTTGATTGTGAAGGTCCTAGTCTCCCGAGCACTAGAAAACAAGCTTGTCCTTTCCTCAATGGGACATCCTTTCAAGTATTTCAGCATGGCTATCATGTCCTTTCTCAGTCTTCCTTTCTCCAAGCTAAACATACCCAGGTTCCTAAGCCATTTCTCGCAGGATTTCGCCTCCAGACCTTTGACCATTTTGGTCACATGCCAGCTTGTACACCTTATGCACATAGCCTAGAGATAATTTTATGCACTATATATATTTTTTAAATAACTTTGTGCATTAAACAAAGTTTGCATACCTGCACCATTGGAGAACATTGCCATACATCAAGGGAACCACTGACCGCATAAGGAAACTGATGAGGAAACACAACCTACGAACTATTTACAGACCCACTAAGAAAATCCAACAAATGCTACGTTCAGCAAAGGACAAGAGGGATCCTCTCACCTCTGCAGGAGTCTATCATATACCATGCAGCTGTGGACAAGTCTACATAGGGACCACCAAACGTAGCACCCATACATGAATCAAGGAACATGAAAGGCACTGCAGACGACTCCAACCAGAGAAGTCAGCCATAGCAGAGCACCTGATGAACAAACCTAGACATGGCATATTATTTGAGAACACAGAAATGCTGGAACACTCTAATAACTGACATGTCAGGCTACACAGAGAAGCCATTGCAATCCACAAGCATATGAACAATTTCAACAGAAAGGGGGGAAAAAACATAAAATTGAACAAAATCTGGCTACCAGTATTAAAAAACTCTAAATTATAACAGCAAATAAAGAACAACACTCAAGCACAGGGGGAACTCCAGACAAGAAACAATTAGGGACAGCTAATCACCTCTCAATAAGGATTACCCCAGGCAATAACAAGCCACACCTAAAAACTGTTATGCCATCAAATACTAATCAAGGTGGCCAATTGAAAGATTCACACCAAGCTCCAACAGACAAAGAGTTCTTTCTCCCACCCTGAACATCCCACAGATATATAAACCCAATTTCCCTAGTTTCCAACAGACCTCACAACCTCTGAGGATGCCTGCCATAGATGCAGGTGAAACATCAGGAGGCAATGCTTCTAGAACATCGCCACATAGCCCAAGAAACCTACAACAACCCAGTGATTCCAGCCATGAAAGCCTTTGACAATACAAAGATTTCACTGTCCCAGCCATGGGGACCATTCTGGTTATTGGAGTATTTCAAATTCCAGATAAGGGATGCTCATATACACATTATACACATGGCCCAGAGATAATTTTACACACAATATTTTTAATAAGTCTATGAATAAAACAAAGTCTGTGTACACTGAACCATCAGAAAACAAAAGTGTCACTATCTCTATATGAGTAATTCCAGATTTTGGTGTATTTCAGTTAAGGGGTACTCAATTTGTATTCCATGCATTTCTGAGAGTATAGAACATATTTCCCCAAAACATTGCTTCAAAACTGCAAGTTTTTTGATGAAAAAAAAGGATCAAGGTAACCTAGACCCATCCATGCTATTTTAGTCAAGGTCTCAGCCTCAGTCGCCAAAGTGACGGATGAGTTTGCATGGGGTTTTGGCAAGATAGCAGAGCGAGGGACAGAGACTCATTTATCAAAACTAGTTCTGGTGTGTGCCAACATCACAGGCAGGGACTTTGTTCACATCACACTAAATTTGTGAAATGTCTTCGCCCATGAAATTGCATGAATTAAGCAAATTTCCCCCTAATTCATGAAACTGGCAAGTCTTTTCCTCAATTCACGAAATGTATCTGGCAGAATGATTCCAATTTATGGAAAGTGTAGCTTGTTTCTCAACTGAACTAGAAGCATTGTGGTTGATGGCTGAAGCTTAATCATAGGATATTTGCTTGATTTTCAAGAAACAGGGAATGTTGTCTTTAGGTTTGTGAGCAGCACCATAAAACCTTATTATTTATATCCCACTTTCCTAAAAAAAAAAGCTTCAAAATGGCCTGAACCACTTTGAATCTTTTTTAGGAGAGTCAAAAAGTAGGATATTAATAATACACGAGCTCTCAAAGACTTACTATCTTTTCGTAGAGCTTGTAAAACTTATTTATTTAGGCTGGCATTTGAATCTTGCTGATTGAAATTTTTCTTTGATTTTAAATGTAATGTATCACATATATATGTTGTAAACCGCTCAGAGCCTTCGGGGAGTAGCGGTATATAAAATTGATAATTAAATAAATCAATAAATCAATAAATTACTTTATTGACACAAAAACACAGTCTGTCACAGCAAATGAGATCTATATGCTGGATTTCGTATCACAAAATCACAAGTCGAACACTTCTCAAGTGTCTAGGACTGTGTGGTGTATTTTTGAATGATGTGCACAGATCAAAGTAAAGTGGCCTTTTGCAGTTGACAGATCATGATTTTGTCAATGTTTATTGTTTTCAAATGCTGGCTGAGATTTTTTGGCACGGCATCCAGTGTGCCAATGACCACTGGGATCACCTGTACCGGTACTGCCAGAGCCTTTGCAGTTCATTTCTGAGGTCTTGATGACGGCTGAGATTTTCCTGTTGTTTTTCCTCAATTCGGCTGTCACCTGGTATGGTGACATCAATAATCCAAACTTTTTTGTTTTCCACAATCATGACATCTGGTGTATTGTGTTCCAAAACTTTGTCAGTCTGGATTCGAAAGTCCCACAGTATTTTCATGTGTTCATTTTCCACTACCTTTGCAGGTTTATGATCCCACCAATTCTTTACTGCTGGCAGGTGTACTTGTGACATAAGTTCCAGCGAATCATTTGGGACACAGAGTTGGGCTTTGTTTGTAGTCCGTCTGTGTGATTTTCTTGCAACAGCTGAGGATATGGTCCATGGTTTCATCAGCTTCCTTGCACAGTCTGCATTTTGGGTCATCTGCTGATTTTTCAATCCTAGCCTTAATTGCATTTGTCCTGACGGCTTGCTTCTGGGCTGTAAGAATTAGGCCTTCTGTTTCCTTCTTCAATGTTCAATTCGTGAGCCATAACTAGGTCTTCTCCTTATCAATTTTTCCTTCAGTTTTGTCAAGGAACTGCCCATACCGTGCTTTGTTGTGCCAGCTGTCATCTCTGGCTTGTAGTGCAGTTTTCTTGTACTGGTCCTTTGTCTGCTGTGATTTGAGAAGTTTCCAATTATTGACTTCAATTAAAGCAGGTTCTTGGCTTTCCTTTACTATTTCTTCTTCTTCTTCTTCTTCTTCTTCTTCTTATTATTATTATTATTATTATTATTATTATTATTATGTGATACATAACAAGATTAATACACAGCAAATAAGATCCCTATGCTGGCGTTTGTTTTTGATCACACATCAGGAACTTCTCAAGTATCTAGGACTGTGTGATGTATTGGTGAATAATGTGTGCAGATCCAAGTAGGGTGGCCTTTTGCAGCTGACAGGTGGTAATTTTGTCAGTGCCAATTGTTTTTAAGTGCAGGTCAAGGTCTTTAGGCACTGCACTCAGTGTGCCAATCACCAATGCAACCACCTTTACTGGCTTGTGCCAAAGTCTTTGCAATTATTATTATTATTATTATTATTATTATTATTATTAATATTAATATTATTATTGAAAGTCGCATTTTAAAAGCTTTGTTCTATTACTCACTGAAATGTTTTTAAAAGTAAACCTTTTGTGTTACTAATACTTGCCATGAAGATTAAAATAAATAACTTGTGATGGAATTAGTTGCACTAGTGGGGGACATGAGAGAAGCCTCCCCACAGGATAATAACACATCCGGGCATCCCCTGGGCAACGTCTTCATAGACAGCTGATTCTCTCACACCAGAAGTGACCTGCAGCATGCAGCCAAACAAACCTCTGAACAGGCTGCTCTCTGGCAACACGAGATGCAGAGCTAATCTTAATAAATGGGGCTACAAAGTGGAGTCCACAACATGTAAGTATGAAGAAGAGTAAACCACAGACCACTTACTACAATGCAGTCTGAGCCCTGGAACATGGACAAGGGAGGACCATCTCACAGCGACACCAGAGGCACTCCAAGTGGCCAGCATCTGGTCAAAGGAAATTTAGTATAATGCCAAGTTTTAAACTTTATTTGTGTTTTTTTATATGTTATAACTGTATTCTCAACTTTGATTCTTGAGGGGTTTTTTAGTTACCTAAATGTGACCTTAATAAATGGTATGAGAAGGGATAATGTCCAGTTCTGCCCCTCAAACTATGTTCTAAGTATGAATACTGCAACATTTTATTTTCATCCTTGAGTGGATTTGTTTTTTCCTTTCAAGACAAGCCAAGACAATATATGCCATTTTCTCTTCCTCTATTCTTTTAAAAACATATTAAGACTTATAATAATACTATACTGACTTGGTTAAATTGTGCTTTTGTGTTATAATTCTATAACTCTAAAATCAGAGATGAGAATATTTGGCTTTCAAAATGTTGGCCCACCTAAGCAAACTATGTTCATCTGGAAGGTCCCTCGTGCAGTTGAAAGAAACTGATAGAAACTAGCTTCCAAAAGAACAGAATAAGGTGATAAAGAGATAGAATCATAGAATCATAGAATCAAAGAGTTGGAAGAGACCTCATGGGCCATCCAGTCCAACCCCATGCCAAGAAGCAGGAATATTGCATTCAAATCACCCCTGACAGATGGCCATCCAGCCTCTGTTTAAAAGCTTCCAAAGAAGGAGCCTCCACCACACTCCGGGGAGGGTTCCACTGCTGAACGGCTCTCACAGTCAGGAAGTTCTTCCTCATGTTCAGATGGAATCTCCTCTCTTGTAGTTTGAAGCCATTGTTCCGCGTCCTAGTCTCCAAGGAAGCAGAAAACAAGCTTGCTCCCTTCTCCCTGTGGCTCCCTCTCACATATTTATACATGGCTATCATATCTCCTCTCAGCCTTCTCTTCTTCAGGCTAAACATGCCCAGCTCCTTAAGCCGCTCCTCATAGGGCTTGTTCTCCAGACCCTTGATCATTTTAGTCGCCTCCTCTGGACACATTCCAGCTTGTCAATATCTCTCTTGAATTGTGGTGCCCAGAATTGGACACAATATTCCAGATGTGGTCTAACCAAAGCAGAATAGAGGGGTAGCATTACTTCCTTAGATTTAGACACTATGCTCCTATTGATGCAGGCCAAAATCCCATTGGCTTTTTTTGCCGCCACATCACATTGTTGGCTCATGTTTAACTTGTTGTCCACGAGGACTCCAAGATCTTTTTCACACGTACTGCTCTCGAGCCAGGCGTCACCCATTCTGTATCTTTGCATTTCATTTTTTCTGCCAAAGTGGAGTATCTTGCATTTGTCACTGTTGAACTTCATTTTGTTAGTTTTGGCCCATCTCTCTAATCTGTCAAGATCGTTTTGAATTCTGCTCCTGTCCTCTGGACTATTGGCTATCCCTCCCAATTTGGTGTCGTCTGCAAACTTGATGATCATGCCTTCTAGCCCCTCATCTAAGTCATTAATAAAGATGTTGAACAGGACCGGGCCCAGGACGGAACCCTGCGGCACTCCACTTGTCACTTCTTTCCAAGATGAAGAGGAAGCATTAGTGAGAACTCTCTGTGTTCGTCCACTTAACCAATTACAGATCCACCTCACCGTAGTTTTGCCTAGCCCACATTGGACTAGTTTCCTTGCCAGAAGGTCATGGGGGACCTTGTCGAAGGCCTTACTGAAATCCAGGTACGCTACATCCACGGCATTCCCGCATCTACCCAGCTTGTAACTCTATCGAAAAAAGAGATCAGATTAGTCTGGCATGACTTGTTTTTGATAAATCCATGTTGACTATTAGCGATGACCGCATTTGTTTCTAAGTGTTTGCAGACCACTTCCTTAACAATCTTTTCCAGAATCTTGCCTGGTATCGACGTGAGGCTGACTGGACGGTAATTGTTTGGGTCATCCTTTTTTCCCTTCTTGAAGATTGGGACCACATTGGCCCTCCTCCAATCTGCTGGAACTTCTCCCGTTCTCCAAGAACTCTCAAAGATGGTTGCCAATGGTTCCGAAATGACTTCCGCTAGTTCCTTCAATACTCTGGTGTGTAGTTGATCTGGCCCTGGGGACTTGAACTCATTAAGAGCGGCCAGGTATTCCTGGACGACTTCTTTCCCAATTTGGGGTTGGATGTCCTCCAATCCCTCATCCACTCCATCTTGCTGAGGTTGAAGACTCTTCTTTTTGTGAGAAGACCGAGGCAAAGAAGGCATTAAGTAGTTCTGCCTTTTCCCTATCCCCTGTCAGCATTGCCCCATCTTCTCCTCGAAGAGGCCCTATCGCCTCCTTGTTTTTCCTTTTTCTACTGACATAAGAAAAGAAGCCCTTTTTATTGGTTTTAATGTCCCTGGCAAGCCTGAGCTCGTGTGCTTTAGCCTTGCGGACCTTTTCCCTACAGGTGTTGGCTATTTGTTTGAATTCTTCTTTGGTGATTTCTCCCTTTTTCCACTTCTTGTGCATGTCTCTTTTGTGTCTTAGCACAGTTAGAAGTTCTTTGGACATCTATTCTGGCTTCTTTGCACTTGTCCTATTTTTTCTCTTTGTTGGCACGGTTTGCAATTGCGCCTTGAGTATTTCACTCTTGAGAAATTCCCATCCATCCGTAACTCCCTTGTCTTTTAGTATCTGTGTCCACGGAATGCTGCTCAGTGTTTCCTTCATTTTTTGGAAATCAGCTCTCTTAAAGTCCAAAATGCGGGTTTGACTTGTCTTAGTTTCGGCCTTCCTTTGTACCTCAAATTGCAGGAGCACATGGTCACTTGCCCCTAAGGATCCTACCACTTCAACCGCATCGATCAGGTCCTCCGCATTTGTTAGGATGAGATCAAGAGTAGCCAATCCCCTTGTTGCCTCTTCTACCTTCTGGACCATGAAATTGTCTGCAAGGCAAGCGAGGAATTTGTTGGACCTTGTACTCTTGGCCGAGTTTGTTTTCCAGCAAATATCGGGATAGTTGAAATCGCCCATGACTACTACATCTCTTCTCTGTGCCTGTTTGGTCAACTGTTGGCAGATGACACCAACCAGAAAAATGTATCAAAATTCAGTGAACCATATCTTAAAAACTTTCATTTCTCTAAGCCTATCTGGAAGAGTTCATTTTTGAAGAATTTACCTAAAATCCAAAAATGTCTTCATATTCAGGTCAGTGATAACTTTAAAAGATATAAAATAGAGGAGAAGCCAAAATGAGAGATTTTAACTTTCCTCATCCAGTCCTTCTTGCCCAACTCCTATTTCATTTATATCTTGCCTTTTTCAAACAAATGGTGCCCAAGGCAGCTTCCAGTTAGATATTGCAAGCCCATAAAATGAATAAAAACAGAAGATCTGAAAAAACAATTCAAATACTCAACCACTCATCTAGTTCAAAGTCCTTTCAGAAATAACCTTGGCCTTTTGTCAAAGTTTACCTAAATGAAAAGGGTTATTGCTTTTTGTTCCCAGAGTGATAACAGGAAGGGAGCCAGACAAAGTGTTCCAATTGCAGGCACAGAATGCCAAGAAGAAGTTTCACCTGGAGGAGGACACAGGTCTTTATTCCAGAAGCTGAAGACTCCAACCTCCTTTCCTGGCTTCTTTGATGAGTCCTCCTCTCACCCACCATCAACTGCTTTGCATTGATACTGCTTTGTATTGATACTGCTGCTTTGCATTTCAAGGGGGTATCTAGGATGCCCCCAAGATTGTGAAATGTAAGATTAAATCACAGAACACTAAAATTGGCATGGTCCAAGCCAGGATATTTTGCATCTCATTGTATAGTTGTGAAAACCGGACAGTCAAGAAAGCAGATAAAAATCAACTCACTTGAGATGTAATGCTGGAGGACAGTTCTATGGATACCACAGATTGCTATAAATGGATCCTAAAGCAAACTAGGCTGGAATTCTCCCTAGAAGCCAAGATGACTAAACTGAGATTTGTACTTTGGACATATCATGAGAAGATATAGCTCATTAGAAAAGACAATAATGCTTAGTAAGGTGGAGGGCAGTAGGAAAATAGAAAGATAGCATTCCCGATGCCAATCCAGATGCCAATTCAGACTCAGATGCCATTCCAGACTCAATTAGGAAGTCTTGGCTATGAATCTGCAGGGAATTGAACAGGACTGTTGGAGATAGGGTGGTTTACAGGTGTCATCATAGGGTTGCCACAAACTGAAATCAGTTAACAATAATGTAGGGTGCTGAACCTGTTTGTGGGGTAGTTAGTATCTTAGATAGTTCCATTAAATTCTGAAATTGATTTGATTCTCCACTTTATGGAAGCCATCAGCAACCACTAGTCAGAATCTTCACTAATTTCACTAATTTCATCTTGAAGGAAGTTATGAACAATCTGATGGATTTTCTTCCCACTGGGGGAAAGTGTTTCAAAATGGTAGATAATCTCAAATCCTCCACCTCAACCACCAGCCATGGAATACTTGTTCAAGGGGGCTATTGTAAGAAAACTCTGAGTTCTGAAAAGATGGCTTTGGTCACTGGTGAATGGTTATAGAAAGTACCATTATCTGCAATGAAAAAAAAATATAAATAGATGTAAGGTGAACAGGATTTCAGTTGTAGGCCAACACTCAAATGCTTTCACCCATCTGGCTTGTCCCACTTATGTGCATTATAGAAATTTCATTTGCAGCCATCTAAGCATGGAGAACTTTATGCACTGAGGACATCTCACTATTAATGGAGGGTAGTATTACAACTGTACATATACCCCCAAGAATTTTTATCAAGGGTTGAACAGATAAATTGCTCAACTGGTCTTTAAAAGCACACATAAAAAGATGTTTTAAACTGGCTATCCCTTTGATGGAGTCAAACAAATGAACAAGCAGTTGCAACAACATAATACATTTTTCTGTAAGGTAATGGAGTTTGACAGGGTACAAACATGCCTGAAATAAGTGATACCAATGGAAAGGGAAAACCCATAGATAATAGCAGAAGGTCAAGCAGAATAAATGGCATCTCAGCATCAAAATGTACAAAACAAGGCTAGCCAGGGTAGACAAAACATGCAATTGTACATTTAATGGATCCCCAATGGATACTACATGCCCTAAATGGAAGTAAATTGATGTTACTTGTGTTGGCATTGATTGGTGAGTGAGGAGGGAAAAATACATATATAAGTCATGGGTTGATGGAAAATGTCACAAAAATCTTCAAAGGCCCAGCAAATCATTGGAGAATTAGTCTGTTAGAAGTAGTGGAGAGGAAAATACAACTTCTGGGAAGGATAAGAAATAATCTGCAATTTTAAACATATAAAGCACCCATGCTTAGAGGTGTTTGTGTTAATGAGATCTTGTCTGAAATTTTTAGGATTGGTATTATTAGCTTTATCATTACTATACCCCCATGCCATGTTGATGTTGTTTTTTAAACCCTTTGCATTCTCTTCAGACTTTTCTTAAGATGCTTGGTGTATATTTGGATGAACTCAAAATCCAAAGTAGACACAAGAAGTCCCAAACTTCAGTACAGCAAAACCAATGAGTTTAAATGTTCCATCTTATGGTTGTTTGAGTTTTCGGCTACATATGGACAAAAACAGGAGACTTTAATTTTTTTGTCCAATTCTGACATGAATGTAACCCCAATCTTGCTCTGGTTTATTATTATTATTGTTCCAGAGTTTTCTCTGTCTTTTGAGCTTCATACAAATTGTGGACTGGACTAAGATTTAATAAGGGTCCTCTGAAATGGAGAGAACAGTGACACATGGTACATGACTCTCCCTCTCTCCCGAAATAAAAAGAGCTATTTCTTTATTCAGCTTAGAATGGAAGGATCCATGTAACTGACAATTCAATGAAGATAAAGAATGGGGATGAGGTTGTCAAGAATAGCTTTTGCCTAAGTGAAAATTTCTGCCATCTGTAGCACTGTTTCAAAGGACTAACTTCCTCCAGTAAAGTAGACCATTGCTGAATATCTCCAGCAATTCTTGTACCTTCTAATTTTCTGAAATCTAGTAACAGCTATTCCTTATAGCCTTTTTTGACCTATTGTTCAGTCTTCCTACTAGCTGAAGCAGCCCTTTAAGTTGCTCTTTCCAGTTGTGTGCAAGTGAGAATTTCATCACAGCTTTTGTTATAAAGACTGTTTTATAAGGTTTGCCATGAAATATCCTAAAGCATACGATGGCTCTTGAAAGTCTTCAGCTTGAACATTATTTTACAAAGATGATTTTTTTAAAAAAAAAATGAAATGCATGGTTTGCTCCAAAATGTATGTGGTAGGAAGCAATGTGATATTGTAATCTGTTATTATGCCCTTTTGTTACTGCAATGTCATATTTTTATCTGACGTGCATTTTTAGTATGGTGAAATCAATTCTGATAAAGACAAAATAATCAAAAAAAATTATGGGAGTGAAATAGAAGACAGGAAGAAGCAAAGTCCGTTCTGCTCAAAACAAAGGAAAGTAATATGAAATACCCCTGATTACAAACAAATAAGTAGAGTTGGCCCTGAATCACTGGTAACGAAAAGATTGGTAGGTTTTGGATGGCAATTTTCATGTAATTTTCAAAAACAGAAAGGGGAAGAGAAAGACAAAAAGACCAGTGAAATGAATTTAGAGAGACGATATTTTCGCAGAGTGAAGCCCACAAAATACCTGAGACAAGGGGATCCGTGGTGTTTTATTTCCCAGCAGAATAAGCCTTCTCATAGAATCAAAGAATCAAAGAAGCAAAGAGTTGGAAGAGATCTCATGGGCCATCCAGTCCAACTCCCTGCCAAGAAGCAGGAATATTGCATTCAAATCACCCCTGAAAGATGGCCATCCAGCCTCTGTTTTTTCCACAGAGGGTCCTTAGAACTTGCTTTCCCAATGGTACTAGCATAGGGTGGCCATTGAAAGTTCCTCTCAGAGTATGATGGGAGTTGAAGTTTTTCTCTCTTTGTGTCTCTCAGCCAATAAATAGCCTGGTTGTGTCCATGCTTTGAGAATGGACACAACCAGTGACTACAATTCCCAGAACCCTCTCTTGCAGTTTGTCTTATTTTTTTTTCAAAAAAAAATGTTATGTTTAAAACTTAAAATAATTGTAAAAAGTCAATAGATTGGTGACTTTTTAAAAATCTCGGTAGGCCTGCAGTTGTAAATTGAGGTAGGTTTCATGCAGATAGTCCTTCAAATGCCTGAGGATTGAGCCCCTAAAGCAGGGGTCCTCAAACATTTTAAACAGAGGGCCAGGTCACTGTGTCTCAAACTGTTAAGAGGGCCGGATTATAATTTGAAAAAGACATGAATGCATTCCTATGCACACTGTACATATCTTATTTGTAGTGCAAAAAAACCTCCACTTAAAAACAATACAATAATTAAAATGAAGAACAATTTCAACAAATATAAACTTATTAGTATTTCAGAGGGAAATGTGGGTCTGCTTTTGGCTGATCAGATAGGATTGTTGTTGTTGTTGTGTGCTTTCAAGTCGTTTCAGACTTAGGTTGACCCTGAGCAAGGGCCGGTTAAATGACCTTGGAGGGCCGTATCTGGCCCCCGGGCCTTAGTTTGAGGACCCCTGCCCTAAAGTTTCCAGTTGTAACCAATGGGCCAAATCTCTGCCAAATGAAATGGAAATCGCCCTTACCCTTTTGGGTAACGAGGGATCAGATGGAAAGGGACCTGAAAACAGTATGCCTTTTGTCCTGAATGCACATGACTACAAATAACCTTGATCCACTGTCCAAAAATTATAATTACATTATCCTGTAGATGATATGCAGCAGAGGTCAATGATTTTTGATATTTTAATGCTCAGTGAGTATTCCTCCTCTGGACAAAAAATGAACAAGACCCTACTTTGAGGCTGTGCAATGTAAATCTCTACATATAGAGTTTGAGTTATGTCTCCACATGTCCTTCTTTTAGGGAAACAGCACATTCATGAAAATGAAAAAAAAAAGAGAGAATAAAACTGTTGTTTTTTTAACCTAAGAGAACAGCATGATTCTATGGTTGACTTCTGATGGAAACAAACCATGAAATCCCAGTGGAGGACCGAGAGATTCCTAAAGAGGTGTCCTCTCTAACAGTCCCATGTGGTCATCTAATCCAACTCTGTGGTTCACTTCTGTAAGAAGTTTTCAATAGAATTGCATGGGAAGACCTAAAGATTCCTTAGTTTCAAATTGGTTAAATCTCAAATTCTTTCCATACTTTTGAGACATTCTTTGCAGAAAATTGGCACATCCCCCCCTTCTAAAAATAGACCAAACAACATGTGACATAGATTGTTTGAGAAAACTCCTTTCCCTGTGCATATTGTAGTGGTCATAATGGAGTCAGTGTGGATTCAAAGTGCAGGAAAAGGGATTCCACCTGAATATTAGTAAGACCTTCTCATGGTAAGAGCTGTCCACAGTGGAATATGATGCCTAAGTGTGCATTGTAGTATCTCTTGAGGTTTTCACACAGAGACTGGATGCTCACCTGTCTGTAGCTGCCCTGAGTCCTTTTGGAGAGGGGGCAGGATATAAAGTTTATTATTAAATTTTAGTTTATTATTTGATAGTTTACTATTAGATAGTGCTTCATGGGAGGGAATTGGACTAGATAGCATTTGTGGTTTCTTCTAACGCTGTGCTTCTGTATCTGCCAGAAAATTTAAATGTGTTGAAAGGGTTTATTCTTGGAACCCACGCCTACAACCAATACTTCAGATGGAAACATAGCAAAAGACCCTGAAATAGATGACCCATGGATGCCAACACAGGTCAAAGTGCAATGCCAAGTTAAAAACTAGCTATTCAAACAAGTGTATCAGAAATACTGACAATCATCATCATCATCGTTGTCATCATAAATTGCACCCTATCTCCCCAAGGAGAGTCAGGGCAGTTTCCAACAAGTAATGACAAACATTCCATGCCGTAATAATAAAAACATTGCCATAAAAATTAAATAATGGCATTAAATATTATATTCCACATCAAACCATTGAAAGACAAGACATGGGATTAAAACAAGTGACAATAAAAAAAAATTAAATGCCCCTATTAAAGCAGCTCCACTGGCTGCTGATATTTTTTCAGTTCTAATTCAAGGTGCAGGTTATGACCTACAAAGCCCTAAACGGTTTGGGCCCCACCTATCTTCGTGACTGTATCTCTCCCTATCAACCAGCGTGGGCTCTAAGATCTACCAGGGAGGCCCTTCCCTCACTTCCATCATCGTCACAAGCAAGGCTGGTGGGGACGAGGGTGAGGGCCTTCTCATTAGTGGCCCGCCAAATTTGTAACACCTTTCCCAGGGAGATTAGGCAAGCACTGTCTTCCTGTAGGGATCTGAAAACCTGGATGTTCCAACAAGCATGTGAGAATGACTACTCCCTACTTATAAATGACTACTCCCTACTTATAAATAAGTCCCTAGCTCGCCAGATAGTACTTTGTTCTCTGCACTTCTTCCAATCCCATGCCCCTATGTTATGCTGTTTTGCACTATCCCGGGCCCATCTTAGTATTCTGGTTATTGGTTTTTGTTGTGTATTGCCTGAGTGAGTTTAATACTGCTGTTTTATAACCTTATGTTTTATTTAATTGTGTTTTATTTTATTGTTATGCTTTGCTATGTTCTCTTTTAATTGTGCTTTTTTATTTTTAATAGATTGTCTTGTTTTGATGTTCTGTGGACATTTTGTCCCATGTGTCCCTTTGGGGAGATGGAGGTGCGGTATAAAAATAAAGTTATTATTCTTATTATTAACTCAGCCAAAATAACATGCTATTTCCATTAGTCCATACTGGCTTTTTTGTTTGTGTTATGGTGCATTAAATGGCATTAAAGGTTCTAGATTTGTTTTATTGGTTGTGTCATGCTTTGAAATCTTTGAATTTAGACCTGGATAGAACTCTTGAATGAATGGTTAATATTATCTGCCATCTGAACCAGTTGGTACTGCAGTTCTCCATATGAACAGAGTCATGTTTTATCTCCTGTGTCCCATGTTGCTTCTAAAACTGAAGAGCTTGTTAGAAAATAGAGGCAGTTGCCTCAATTCAGTCCTGCACACACACATTACTGAATGCATAGGGACTCAAAGCTAGACTTTAGAAAATGCAGGGCACAAATGAGGCTTAAAATATTAGAAATGTGTATCACTGAGTGGGTTTGAAAAAGAAAATACTCATATTCCATATATCTAAATGACAGAATAAGTTCACATCCTAGGAAAACTTCAGCACAACAGGAAAAATTCTTGGTGAGGAAAATACCATGCTGAGATGATATCTCACAAACCTGATAATATTATATTATTTCTCTGGAAGAAGGCCAAATTTAGGCAAACAGAATCCATGTGGTAAAGTGTTTTTTCCCCCAAGTGAATAAATTGGAAGGGGTGAGTGGGATATTTTCTCAATTCTTTCTTGTTTATTTTTCTGCAGTGTTAGGAATGACAAGTTCATTTAGATGTGATTCATCCCTCTAGACTTGGAACTTGTCAGAAGCTTGTATTGGTAAATGCAAGGATTTAACTAGGCAGAGAATTGTTTAAACCATAGTTCTGAGATAGAAAGAAAGAAACAGCAAATGATAGAAATATGACACAGCTTTTCCACAGACTGAACAATCTGATGCATTCTGACACTTCAAAAATACAAGGCAGGCAACTGGAAAAGGAGAGAGTAATAAACAAAGGTATACTTGAATTGTCATTCTAAAGTAAAATTCAGAGATGTTTATAGTATTTCTCTTCAGGTGGAAGCTATGTGGAGTTGTGGTAAGTCTAACACAATTTATCACAAACTCTGAATAACTCATGTTGCAATTGTGAAGCTGGTGTACCCTATTTCAACACATTTTCAGATCTTTCATGATATTTAACATGTACCACAACAAACGTTAAGCAGCTGTCTGAAAAACTAAGTTGGACCTAGAGACAGCTAGCTCAAAATAGAGCATTTCTTCATCTAGTTTATTATTTATTTATTTACGACATTTATAGCCCACCTTTCTCAACCATACGGTGACTCAAGGCAGGTTACAGATTGGCACAGTTTGATGCCAGGCATTCATAAAAATGTGATTGAAAACAGTCATCATAACAATATAAAAACATATATAAAAACCATTAA
>NW_026844366.1:337087814-337129811 GCF_025583915.1 Anolis sagrei ordinatus
GGTGCGGTATAAAAATAAAGTTATTATTCTTATTATTAACTCAGCCAAAATAACATGCTATTTCCATTAGTCCATACTGGCTTTTTTGTTTGTGTTATGGTGCATTAAATGGCATTAAAGGTTCTAGATTTGTTTTATTGGTTGTGTCATGCTTTGAAATCTTTGAATTTAGACCTGGATAGAACTCTTGAATGAATGGTTAATATTATCTGCCATCTGAACCAGTTGGTACTGCAGTTCTCCATATGAACAGAGTCATGTTTTATCTCCTGTGTCCCATGTTGCTTCTAAAACTGAAGAGCTTGTTAGAAAATAGAGGCAGTTGCCTCAATTCAGTCCTGCACACACACACATTACTGAATGCATAGGGACTCAAAGCTAGACTTTAGAAAATGCAGGGCACAAATGAGGCTTAAAATATTAGAAATGTGTATCACTGAGTGGGTTTGAAAAAGAAAATACTCATATTCCATATATCTAAATGACAGAATAAGTTCACATCCTAGGAAAACTTCAGCACAACAGGAAAAATTCTTGGTGAGGAAAATACCATGCTGAGATGATATCTCACAAACCTGATAATATTATATTATTTCTCTGGAAGAAGGCCAAATTTAGGCAAACAGAATCCATGTGGTAAAGTGTTTTTTCCCCCAAGTGAATAAATTGGAAGGGGTGAGTGGGATATTTTCTCAATTCTTTCTTGTTTATTTTTCTGCAGTGTTAGGAATGACAAGTTCATTTAGATGTGATTCATCCCTCTAGACTTAGAACTTGTCAGAAGCTTGTATTGGTAAATGCAAGGATTTAACTAGGCAGAGAATTGTTTAAACCATAGTTCTGAGATAGAAAGAAAGAAACAGCAAATGATAGAAATATGACACAGCTTTTCCACAGACTGAACAATCTGATGCATTCTGACACTTCAAAAATACAAGGCAGGCAACTGGAAAAGGAGAGAGTAATAAACAAAGGTATACTTGAATTGTCATTCTAAAGTAAAATTCAGAGATGTTTATAGTATTTCTCTTCAGGTGGAAGCTATGTGGAGTTGTGGTAAGTCTAACAAAATTTATCACAAACTCTGAATAACTCATGTTGCAATTGTGAAGCTGGTGTGCCCTATTTCAACACATTTTCAGATCTTTCATGATATTGAACATGTACCACAACAAATGTTAAGCAGCTGTCTGAAAAACTAAGTTGGACCTAGAGATAGCTAGCCCAAAATAGAGCGTTTCTTCATCTAGTTTATTATTTATTTATTTACAACATTTATAGCCCACCTTTCTCAACCACATGGCGACTCAAGGCGGATTACAGATTGGCACAGTTCGATGCCAGGCATTCATAAAAATGTGATTGAAAACAGTCATCATAACAATATAAAAACATATATAAAAACCATTAAATCATGTAGTCACCAATGTCATCTTGTTAAAATTGTTTTCCAGTAACATAATCTGGCCATTCCATGTTCATCATTCATAGTTTCATGTTATCTATTCCGCTGCATTCTCAAAAGCTTGCTCAAAGAGCCAAGTTTTTACCTTTTTTCAGAAAGTTAGGAGGTAGGGGGATGATCTAATATCCCTGGGGAGGGAGTTCCATAGCCAGGGGGCACCACTGAGAAGGCTCTGTCCTTTGTCCCAGCCAATCGCACTTGCAATGCAGGCAGGATCGAGAGCAGGGCCTCCCCAGATGTCCTTAAGCTCCTAGATGGTTCATAAGGAGAGATATGTTTGGACAGGTAAGCTGGGCCGGAACTGTTTAGGGTTTTATAGACTAAAGCCAGCATTTTGAATCGTGCCCGGTAGCACAATTCAAAGCTCCAGCCAGTGGAGCTGATGCAACAGAGGAGTAGTGTGGCATATTTCAGATGACTGAATGTCTCATTAAAAGACATCCATCTATAAAGTGGGACTTTCTTCTCATTTCTCCATGCTGCAGGGGATCACACAGGAAATTATACCCCCCCCCACATGCGGCACTGTGACAAGATAACTGGATTCTACCTCTTTATAGTCTAATCTCAAAATGTCTTTTTCTCCAAAAGAAATCTTTGATTTTACTATGCAGTAAGCACTACTCTTCTCTGTAGGCATACCTTGCAGTAGCTTCCCACCATATCATGGATCCTCGAGCTCTTTTCAGAACTTGTTTGCTATTTTATGCAAGAACAAAAACCAAACCCCATAACTATCTACACCATTTTTTTCTGCAAATATGGACCCCAAGACAGTTCACATTTTACTTTCTTACCTAACGAGATATTATAAATTGCAAGGAAATCTCCAATAAGGTTGTGCATGGAACTGTTTTACTTCGTTTCACCTGTTCTTTCATTAATTTTTATTTATTATTTATTTATTTACTTTATTTGTATACCGCTGTTCTCAGCCCTTAGGCGACTCACAGCGGTTACTTTTGATACCTTCAGGATCACGTAATGGGAAGGCCCCTCCCGGTATGAAAATCACCTTGACGCAAAAGCAAGCGGGAGCCGATTCTGGTTCCTTGCCTACTTTTTGTGAGCATGTGGTGTTCCATGCCTCCTTGCCTTGGAAAGAGTGTGTGTGTGTGGTGTACAGGCCCAGAAAGCATATGCACCTGCCTGCAGCCAAGCACCTCCTCTAAAATAAGAATGAAAACTTGCCTCCTTATGTTGGAAAGAGAGTGTGTGTGGTGTTCAGGCCAAGAAAGCACATGCGCCTGTCTGCAGCCAAGCACCTCTTTTGGAGTAAGAGAACACCTCATTGCCTTGGAAAGTGCATGTGGCATGTAGGCCCAGAAAGTGCACACACTTGCCTGCAGTGGAGCACCTCCTCTAGAGTAAGAAACAGGTAAAAGCCCTCCTTAAAGAATGCACCTGCCTACAGCTGAGTGCCTCTCCTCTAGAGTAAAACAGCTTAAATGCCTAAAATGACAGGAAGAGGAGCCTGGGAAGTCACCCTCCCAATAATAGACCAATAGAAAATGGATCTTTCGAGACCCCAGAGAAAAACAGATATCTGCTCTCCCAATTTCGGGAGGCTCCCAAAAAATGGATTAGTGCCCCCACCAAAAGCCGAGACACAAAACGGGTCAAGGTTTACCCCAAATAACAACCCTAATCTCCAAATTGGTGAAAAGTTATACGTCTTTTAGGAGGTTATTTTTTTTTGTCTTGGGTTTTTTAATTGATTTTTTTGCTTGCTTTAATCAAGAAATTAAACAGACTAAATGCTCACCCAGCTCCTGTCCTTTGGATAACCATCACTGAGCTACTGTTTTTCAAAGGGTTGTTCAGAAAATAAAATATTCCTGATGTATTCTTCCCTTCCATCTGCTTCTTGGACTAGCAAGATAGATGATGATAGAGCAAACAACTCTTAGCATGAGCTGCTGGCCATATTAAAAATTGACTGCATTTCGCTCAGCTATCTTGTGAGAGGTTTGAAGGGAAGGAGATAATAACTGAGTCAGTTATTCTAAAGAAATATTCAAACATTTTCAGATGGTAAATCAGCATGAGACTGGGACTCAAGAGTTATTTAACATCTTAGCAGAAACTGGAAAATGTTAATGAGGCAGTTTAAATACTTGCGGTTCCTTGGTTTTGTCCCTCAGGGGCTATTGGTCTGTTGATAACCATGTTTACAGCAATAAAGTAATGATTAAACATAGAGTCAGGCATTTGTATTGACCATGACTTCAACAACGCTGAAAAAGAAGTGAAAGATATGGGAAGGAAGTGAAGGAGAGACAATGGAGAATAATGGGTGAAGAATATAGAGACTCCATCAAATCAACAGAGTAACATTAGCTTCATAGATTTGTTATGACAAGGACAAACAACTATGAAATGAAGAAAGCCAAGCAGTTGATAAAACAGGAGACAAAAGGGAATGAAAAATGCATCCGTGAAATAGTTGCTTCCATGGACTGACGGCTCCAACAGCAGCCCTCCTCTGCTCTTTCTACTCTAGTCCTCTGGGGAAAAATGTCTGGAATCTGGATTATATTACTAGTTGCAAGAAGCAAATATTTTTTACAGATCAATTTGGTCTTTGTGGGTTTATTTTGTACTATCACCTCTTTCTGAAGTAGTGATTAAAGACAAACAAATTAAAAACCTGAGGAGACCAGTTGATGAGAGTGACTTTTGAAAGTTTTTTGTTCTCGTGTTTGGCATGTCCTAATTTTTATAAGCCATCATGAAAACTAGCACTTGGAAGATGGCAGAAAATCAACTGATCATTCAATGGATTGTCAGCTAGGATGCCTGACAATGAAAAAAAAAAAACCAGCATACTCCACAAGTTTACTCACATATACATCTCACTACATTCAATGACTCTTACACTCACATAGCAGGAATTGGACTCACTGAATAAAACTGGTATTTATCCTGTATAAATGTGCAAAAATGGGAGCAGAGAAACACTCCTAAACTGACTTGCATGGAACTCAGTCCGCTAGGCATTAAGAAGAATTGCTCTTGCGTAAATTGAGACAAGGAGTGCATCTACATGGGACAGTTGCCTTGGAACCAGTGTAGAGTGGCAGTACCCTGGACCAGCTCTGGTTACAACTACATTGTCTGTCTCTGTCCCAATTTAGTAGTTGGACAGGGTCCTGACTGTCCAGACTGAACCTGCTTTACCCCCACTAGACAGCCACCCTACACTGTATTGTGTTATCACCATCATAGCAGCAACCATGGTAGTGCAAAGAGCCATCTCTAGGGAAAGAATTAATTTGATAGTGGATTTAGTCTGCACCTTCTTGGAAGGTGCGGGATAAATCCACTATTTCTGGTTCTGGACTGCAGAATACTTCAGTCCAGACAGTATTCCCACAGTTTACTGCGCTAAATAAGTCCATTACTCACCCCTCTCCACCCAAACCCCCAGAACCCTTAGAAAAGTAATGAATGCTTACCTGGCTTCCATTGCAAGCCTTGGCCAGTTCTCCTTGAGCGGGGGGGGGGGGGGGGGGGGGGGGGAGGACAATGGTGAGATTGATTTGGTGTATTCTAACACATCTCTAAATATGGCTGATATATTAACGAAGCCACTAAGTATTCAGAAACATCAGGAGGTTTTGAATGATTTAGAAATTTTTGAATGTAAAATGTATTATGTTTTTTCTCTAAACACAAGGAGAGGTATTACGGTATATGCATGTATATGACTAAGTTTATGTAAGGATCATCTCCTGTGTGTGTGTGTGTGTGTGTGTGTTAAGGGAAAAACACCTGGGTAATTGAAGCAATAAAGCTTGAACCACTCCCTGAATGGGGTGTAACTTGGGGAGTGTTTTGTAATGGTTTTTGGGACTTACTGAAACACTTGCTTCAGAACTTACATGGAGTAAGTTCCAGGCTGAGGGCCTATTATGCTTGTATCCTTGCACCATTTGAAGAAAGAAGAAATCTATAAAGAAGATGCATGAATTTAATGCTAAGGATTTTATGTGAGTTTTATTTCTGCAGATGGACTGACCTATTTCAAAGCTGGATATTTTGTGTTTTTGAAGCTGCTTATTTGACTCTGTTACTTAAGAGTAAATTTTGTTTTCCCCATTTACTTGGCTCATATTTACTCATTGTGGATGCACAAAGGGCTGGGAAGTCTGGAGAGGACTGTACACATTCTGGGCTTGCTTTTGTATAAACCCCAATGGGGGTAGGGAGGTAGGGCCTCCAGATGTTCTCTCAAGCTAGTCTAAAGAGAACGTCTGGACCCCCACCCCAGAAAGCACGTGCTTTCTGAGGTGGTTGTGGACAGGCCCCCATGAAAATCTGTGTTTTTTAAACGCAGATTCTCTTGGGATAAAGGCCTGTCTGGATCCAGCCTGAGAGGGGAGGAGGAAGGAGGTATTTCTCTCTCTCTCAGTCATGCAGACAGCTTTGCACACATTGACATAGGTGGCCAAGGACACCGAGGAGCTTTGTGGCCACTACTGTGATGACAACAGATGCAGGTAAGTGCAACCCCATTTTCCTCTTGCCATGAAGAGCAGGAAGAGGGATGGCAACACTGGCCCATGTGAACAGTGAGGCTGGTTCCAATTCAGAACCGGTTTAGCTGTTCGGACTAGGGCAAAGTGCAAGGCTGCTCCAGAGCCTGAGCAACACATCCAATTGTAAGATAGCTCAAATACTTTTACATTTATGTGAAAGTTTTACAGGTAGTGAATGCACCCCTAAGTGTGGCATAATAATGAGCAGATAGTAAAACTTTTCAGCGGAGTGTTTTTTAACTGGCTTGTGATTCTGTCACTTTCATATGTTTCTGAAGCTATATCTTTCTCCCAGACTGCATCCATCTGTGAGATATGATGGCAAACTTATTACCTTGTTCTTATTTTTTCCCAGTGTTGCTTTTCCATTACTGCTAAGGAAACAAGCCTCTGGTTAATTCAACTGTGGCCTTTTGGAGAGAAAGAGAAATGTTGTTGTAATACTCTGCAATCACTAAGCATTTGTCTGCACGGTTCTTGAGTAGAACTGCATGCACGAGCGCATAATTTTAGCATGCCTCTTTTCCTATGCCCCTTAAAAATAGGAAGAAAAAGAATTTCCCCACACAAGGCCTGGAGATTAAAATCAATAGACCAAGTCATCTGCAACCTGCATGTGTGGGGGTGTTTAATCACGAAGCCCTATACGAAATAGAAATAGGATTTTGAATATTGCCTTGTTTGGTATAATTGTTTTTTAAAAATTCATGACTGTGTTTGCATCCAAACAGAATATGGAAGATGAAAAGTCAATAGGGAAGAATGTGAGCATTAAGGAGCATAAAAAGAAAAGGAAAGACCAGGTTCAAAAGAGACGTATTAGGTATACCTGAGAGCATGGGTGTGTTTCATGGGTTTGTTGATATTTTCTTCTTTGAACAGATGAAATGCACACAAATACACACCCACATCATATCGGGAACTCCTTCATAAATGGGTATTCAGTTTGAAAATTATGGATTAGGGGCACTTCTGTTCTAAGATATGATCCTAAACCATTTTAAGAATATGAGATAAACCATAGAATAGAATCATAGGGTTAACAGAGATTGCAAGGTCCATCCAGTCCAACTTCTTGCCATGGAGGAAAATACAATCAAAGCATTCTTGACAGATTGTATAGCTGATATTTAAAGATGCACAAGAGTCCATGTGGGGAGATAGGGTGGGTTATAAAGTATTATTATTATTATTATTATTATTATTATTATTATTATTGGAGCCCCTGGTGGCACAATGGGTTAAACCCTTGTGCTTGCAGGACTGAAGACCGACAGGTCAGAGGTTTGAATCCAGGGAGAGCGTGGATGAGCTCCCTCTTTCAGCTCCAGCTCCCCATACAGGAACATGAGAGAAGCCTCCCAATCAAAACATCCAGGAGTCCCCTGGGCAACATCCTTGCAGATGGCCAATTCTTTCACACAAGAAGCGACTTGCAGTTTTTGATGACACTCCTGACATGAAAAAAATATTATCATTATTAATATTACTATTTTACTGATACAAAAACACAGTATGTCACAGCAAACGAGATATATATACTGGATTTCAAATCACAAAATCACAAGTCGAACACTTCCCAAGCGTCTAGGATGGCGTGATGTATTTTTGAATGATGTGTGCAGATCCAAGTAAGGTGGCCTTTTGCAGCTGACAGATCATGATTTTGTCAATGTTTATTTTTTTCCAAATGCCGGCTGAGATATTTTGGCACGGCACCTAGTGTGCCAATGACCACTGGGACTACCTGTACTGATTTATGCCAGAGCCTTTGCAGTTTGATTTTGAGGTCTTGATAACAGCTGAGTTTCTCCTGTTGTTTTTTGTCAATTCGGCTGTCACCTGGTATGGCGACATCTATAATCCAAACCTTTTTCTTTTCCACAATTGTGATGTCTGGTGTATTGTGTTCCAAAATTTTTTCAGTCTGAATTCAAAAGTCTCACAGTATTTTTGCATGTTCATTTTCCACTACCTTTGCAGGTTTATGATCCCACCAATTCTTTACTCCTAGTAGGTGGTACTTTTGACTTAAGTTCCAGTGAATCATTTGGGCCACAGAGTTGTGCCTTTGTTTGTAGTCCGTCTGTGAGATTTTCTTGCAACAGCTGAGGATATGGTCCATGGTTTCACCAGCTTCATCAGATTATTATTATTATTATTATTATTATTATTATTATTATTACCACCAGTTTGGGGAAAATACCCAATTTTTTGATGGATCACCAATTTTTGCTTATTATTTGTTCTCTTATATCCCMCTTCCTCCCCCCCCCCCTTCTTCAAGCYTGTGGTTTGAGGGGGCTACTAAAAATTAAAATGAATACAGCTAAAGACATATACACAGACAAAGATAAAAATACACTGAGGTATTGTTAAAATGCAATTACAGCCTTTTAAAAATGCATTAGAGGCTAGAAGATAAAAATCAACAAATCAGCACACAATTAAAAATCCATTGTAGTCAATTCCTAAAAGTATGTTGGAATGGAACAGATTTTACTTGCTGAAAGAAGGACAGCAAAGAGAGAGTCATTCTGACCTTCCTAAAAGATAAGAATAGTGACCAAGCTGATTGAATGCATGGTGGCTGGGCAACTCTAAGCATTCTTGGAGGAAATAGCTTATTTATTCTATTACAACCCTCAAGTACCCTTTGGAAAGTACTAGGGATGCTATTTTCTCAAAGAAAATAAAGAATGACCATAATATTTTGGGGGAAGTTATAAACACGTAACCTACAGTTAGGCATTCATAATTTCTACATATTCATGATCCCTTCGTAGCCCCTAGTTTAAGAGGCTACATGTGGACTGTGAAAGTTCCCCAAACTCCATTTCCAAGTAAGCAGTTGCTGGGATTGACTGGGGCCTGTTGATCAGGCCCATACCGGCTCAAGTGATATTCGATTTTGAGGGGGATTTGTGTCATGGATCCTTTTTCTGTCTGTCACATCAAAGGTCACTCATGGGAAGGAGTGGAAACTTCAGGAAACTGCTTCTCAACCAAGTGAAAACAGATTTTCATCGATCCCAGCAGCTTCTAACAATAAATGGGTTTGGGGTCTGTCATCTAATGTGCATGAAACAACATTTCTACATGGAAAATGCTCATGTTTCTGCAAACCTATCATGTGCTAATTGTGTGCAGAACAGGTTCTTGTGTGCAGAATATTTATTTATTTATTTATTTATTTATTTCAGGTATTTTTACCCCACCCTTCTCAACCCCCTTGTTTCCTGCACAATTATGGCTGTTTTCCGAACAAAAAAAAAGTGACTTCGGGTAAAATGAGTCCTCTGTTGCAGACACTATCAGTCAAGGAATTTTCTCATCAAGGTTTCTCAATACTCTAAGAACATTATGTTTTAAATCTATTTTTGAAATATATTAAGAAAATATACACATTTAATGATTTATCTCAGGCCCCTTTCCACATAGCTGCATAAAATACACATTGAGCTGGTATATATGTCAATGTGCAATCAGATAATCCATCAGATATTGTGGGTTATCTGCCTTGATATTCTAGATTATATGGCCCTCACTGATAACACTAATAAGATGTAGAGAAGTAATAACTCAAGAACACAGAAAGATTTCTACCATGTATCTAGTACAGCATTTTGTTCAATAACTGGCCAGCAGGATTTTTATGGGGAGTCCATGAGCAGATCACAACACAATCTCTTACTATTGTTCCCAAACAGAGGAATGGTGTTGTCAATCCTGGAGTTATCGAGTGGATATCATGACTAGTAGCTTTTGTCGTCATGTATTCAACTTTTTAAAGCTAGCCTGGTGACCTACCACTTCTTCAGATGGCCCTTTCAGGCCATGCTATTGCACTGGCAATTGCCAGCATAAGGGAATGTGTGCGGGGTGGCTCTTGGAACCTTGCACACCTTCCCTCCTTCCTGCATCGCATGGAGGAGACAGGGAGAGGGTGCTTTGGCACCATTTCCCTCCTCTCATCAGATGGCAGAAAGGGTGACAATGCATGTTGCCCCACTGCCCTTTCTGTCAGCACACAACAAAAGGGGGATGACAGTGCTGGTAGCTCCTTAGGAGATACCCAAACTAAACTTTTCTCCTCCACTTTGGGAGGAATGTGGGCGGGGCCAGCCATGCACTATGTGATGATACACAGCAGCCCCAGTCCTTGCCTTGACTAAAAGCGCCAAAGCAGGGCAAAAAAGCCCCATGTAAAGAGGTCTCATGACCATATGTTAAAGTAGCGAAGTCCATCAACTATGCAAATTATCTGTCTTGAATCTCACACCATTCTATTTTCTTAGATATCCCACTTTTATGACGAAAAGAAGACTCTCTTTAACCACTTTTCCCCACAATATGGTTGTTCACCATTTCTGACTTACAATAGCGCTAAGATGAAGCTACTAGAGGGAAATCTCAGCAAGGCTTAGTATGGTATCTAAACCCCATTCTCCCAGAATCCTAATCCAACAAACATACCGTTATATCATGCTGGTTCTGAATACCTGATTAACTTCTCTACCATGTCTCCTTTACTTGCTTTCCCCACTAAACACACTAAACCCAAACCGCTCTTAATATTGCAGCCTTTCCTTGTTTATCTCACCATTTTGTAACCTTATCTTATTTCCAAATGAAGAAAAATTGTTTTCCCCCTCCTTTGTTGTAAAATGGGAATCCTGAGAAAAGTGAATGAATAGTTATGAAAGCGCAAAGATTTCTGTATGATCCTCACATCAAAACCATGGGATACGCAGTACTTTGATCTATTTAGAAAGCACATTCCACAATCAACCTTAATTTGAAAACATAATACACATGTTTAACCAGTACCGATTTTATAGCCACAATGATCACTTACATCAGAGAGCTTCTCTTTATGGTCTTACCCCTGACAAACATATTTATCATCTGTTGGCTTGGTTTTATTTTATTTTTTTAAAAAGAGTGTGGGTTATGCTCTTTGAATCAATATCCTCATTACTTTTAATTAAAAAGGAATGAAGACACATGGGAACTAATTTGAATAGCATCTCCATCTTGCATTAAAGATTCACAAGTAGTTCACAGTGCATGCAGCAGAAGAAAGCACAGGCAGCAGAAGAAAGCAGAGGCAGTGTTTTCTAATGAGAGTGTATAGTATACTGGTATATGTAAAAAAAAGTGCCAAAAAGAGTTAATTTATACAACACACTATCATATCGTAACTGCGGCTACTAGGCTTGGGTAACCATGGAAAAATTTGGTTCTAAACTCGTTTTGTTTTTAGGGGGCCCTTGTGTTTCGTTTTTTTTTAATAATTCCGAATTTTTCCTTTAAAAAATTTCAAAATTTATGAAATTTTGTAAAATTACGAATCGATTTGTTAATGGCGGATGAGATTGCGCAATATGCTAAAAAAACCTCCAAATGGGACAGGGGGAACTTCTGAAGCTTCCCTCTCCCTCTGTTGTTGACTGTTGGTGTGAGAAAACAAACAACAACTATAAAACTTGCACCAGACATGCGAAAATAATTACGAAATAATTACGAAATAATTAAAAAAAAACAATTACGAAATAAATTGAAAAAATTGTTTCGAATCTTAATTACTCCTCACACTATTCCTGCATGGCTCAATATTGGATCATAAGCTAATTTAAATATGAATTAATAATGAATTACGAAATTAATGAACGAAACCGCCCAAGCCTAGCAGCTACCATTCCATGGCTTGGTTAGGTTGAATGATGGCATAGAGGTCTTCCTTATCAATTTTGTAGATGGCACGAAAGGGTAGTTAGTATCCCAGAGAACAGGATCAGAATTTAAAATGATATCAACAGATTAGAAAGCTGAGCCAAAACTAACAAAATGAATTTAAATAAGGAGACATGTACAATACTACACTTTTGCAAAAACAAACAAACAAACAAAACCCAAAATGCACAGATGTAAGATGGATCACACTTGACAACAGTACATGTGAAAAAGACCTAGAAGTCTTAACAGATTATGTTTTGTTCATTTATGAATTGGTAAATTCACCTTGCTTGTTGTTCTGACTTCTGTTAGTTCAATTCCTTCAATCTTGGCTAAATTTCAGTGGATAAATGTGCCAGTCATCATGGGAAATCTTCCTTCTTCCCACCCCTTCTGTTAAATAGTCCAGGAGGTCATGCTGAAGTTGAACATAGGAGGGGTACCTGGAAAACTGTGTTCACTAAAATATTAATACTCATCTCAGCACTTCAGTGGGTTTATCACTACATGGACATAAATCTCAGACATTTCATTTGACAGAAAGATGAATATGAGAAGAAGTCTAGCAGGGGATATGGAAAAAAAAAGAACTGATTTTCAGGAAATCTAGAAAAGAAAGTGAGAAAATCAAGTTTGTGGGCATTAAATTCATTAGACCTACACAGTTTATGCAATGTACAGTCCATTTTCCATATTAAATTTGGATTCAACCATCTATTTAACTACAAAATAGTATATAGTGGGGCCTGAGCATCCACACAGCTGAATAAAATCCACATTGAACTGTATTATAAAGCAAATAATCCAGTTCAAAGCAGATATTGTGGATTATCTGCCTTGATATTCTGGGTTATATGACTGTGTGGAAGGGTACAAACACTTTCTGGAGAGGGAAAGAGCTGCCCAGGGATAGACAGATGATAGATAGATGGATGGATGGATAGATGGATAGATGGATAGATGGATGGATGGATAGATGGATGGATGGATAGATGGATGGATGGATTTAGCTTCCAACCTTAGGAGTCACCATTGCACCAGCTATCTCACTCTCCAAAGTTCTAAAGACTTCAAAGAGTTTATGTGAACGTCTTTCTTTACATGTCTGCTTAATATATTGAGGATATCAAATTGCGCAAATGTACCTGCCTCTGGCCCCTTCCACATAGCTATATAAAATTCACATTAAAGTAGATTAAATTTATTTATTATTTATTTATTTATTTACTTACTTTATATACCGCTTTTCTCAGCCCACAGGTGACTTAAAGCGGTGAACAACATCAATACAAAACATCACGAGACAAGTATAGGGCAATTAAAAACAATTGTAACATATCATTAAACATCCGTATAACAACCATTAGCGCCTCAACAGTAAAATCAGAATCCAGTCTCATCATCCATTATTCCGTATTCCTATGTTCAATTACACTGTTTAATCAAATGCTTGTTCGAACAGCCAGGTCTTCACTTTCCTCCGAAACGCCAGCAGGGAGGGGGCAAGGGGCAGCGTTTGTTTCTCCTGTTGCCTCTGCTCAGCTCCTGTGGTCTCACTCCTAGAATCATATAATCAAAGAGTTGGAAGAGACCTCATGGGCCATCCAGTCCAACCCCCTGCCAAGAAGCAGGAATATTGCATTCAAATCACCCCTGACAGATGGCCATCCAGTCTCTGTTTAAAAGCTTCCAAAGAAGAAGCCTCCACCACACTCCGGGGCAGAGAGTTCCACTGCTGAACAGCTCTCACAGTCCCTCAGTTCCTGGCAGAACTGAGGCCCTGACTCTGCAGCTCAAGGCCAGCAACAACACCTGCTTGCCCCAGAGGCTGGGGCATAAAAAAACCCACACCTGCAGGGCCTCAGGTCTAAACAAGAAGTGAAGGTACCATCACCAGGGGCTTTGAGGGAAGGGGCAGCGTTTATTTCCCTTGCTGCCTTTGGCTCAATTTCTGGGGACCGCTTGGTGCAGCTGGACTCTATCTTGACTGGCCTCCATTTCAGCATCCTTGGGTCAGCACAGAGATACCAACATTTGTTTTTTCCAGCCATGGCCCTTGATTCACCTGAGCCCTCTCTTGAGTGAGCACTGCCACCCCGGTTTGGCATCTCATTCTTCCCCTGATGGAACATCTGCTCTGTTAAAACTATTTTTAATGTGTTTTATTGCATTTATATGTTTTAAATGTTTTATAATTTGATATGTTATATTTATTTGTTGTTGCACTTGTTGCATTTATATGTTTTAATTGTTTTATAATTTGGTATGTTATATTTATTATTTGTTGTATTTATTATTTATTTATTTATTTACAGTATTTATATTCCGCCCTTCTCACCCTGCAGGGGACTCAGGGCGGATTACATTGTACACATATATGGCAAACATTCAATGCCAATTTGACATACAATGTATGCAGACATACACAGAGGCTATTTAACTTTTTTTGGCCACCAGGGGAGCTGTCGCTTTCATCGTCCATCTGCAACACTGAAGTACTTCCGCATTCCCCGCATGCTTTTGCTGGAGTGCTTTGCTGGAGTCTTTTTTATGGCCTCATAAATTAGTTAATTTAGTCTCCCCACACAAGGTGGTACCTAATTTTCCTATTTGACAGATGCAACTGTCTTTCAGGTTGCAAAGGTTGACAACAGGCTACACAATTGGTTGGAAGCCCACTCCCACCCGGGCTGGCTTCGAACTCATGACCTTTTGGTCAGGGTGATCTTAATGCAGCTGACACTCAGCCAGCTGCGCCACAATCCCGGTGCAGCATTGAATGTTGCCATAATCTGTAAGCCGCTCTGAGTCCCCTTCGGGGTTGAGAAGAGCGGGATATAAATACAGTAAATAAATAAATAAATCATGTCCTGCTTACAAGAAGCCCTATTGGGAAGAATATGTTGCCTTTGGGACCCAAGACAGATTTATACTATGTAGAATAAGTCCTTGAAAACTGCATATGAAGAGAACTCTACCAAAAATATTCATTTTCTCCCAAAGAGAAAAATGAATATTTTCTATTCATCTACTCATCCTTGTATATGAGGGTGAAATAAGCAAAGATTTATGTTCCCAGCTCAGACTATCAATTCCATGACAAACCAATGTGTTACACTTTCATACCATCCTAAGAGCTCTGTGTCCAATTGGTAAAACACTCTAGTTTCTTAAATCCAGTCATTTTATAAAAAATAAACTTTCTTTTCCACACTGACCCAGCCACAAATCCTTCTGCCATCATCAAACCGCACACGCATGCAATGCGGTGACTAATGTTGGTAAACTCTGATTAAAAATGTATTTTTCCCCTGCTTCCTTTTTCCATAACAACAAAATGGATTTGTTCCATCCTGCTGTGAAACCTTTCTGCTTGGTTAAAATCTTATCTTCGTTGTGAACATAGAAAACGTAGGAATTGCCATATCAGATCAGTCCAGTGATCCATCTCAGCTTGGATTTTGCCTCTAGCCATGGCCTCTACCTGAAGGAAGCATAATGAAGCTGTTTTTAAAAGGCAACTTGCTTGCACACTGCACAGTATGTCCAATATGCCATTACCCGGGAAACAAGCATGCGCTTAATCTTATTCAAATTAAAGGAGATTGGGAGCCGTTTGTTAAAATGCTATCCAGGCTGTCAAGAGCAGAAACTGGAGCCAGATGGATACCTTGTTTCTACCTGATTTTGGGGGGCATTCCTCTTCTTTCTTGGAATCTAAGAACACTTGGGCCCCTTCCACACAGCCATATAACCCAGAATATCAGGACGGAAAATACCACAATATCTGCTTTGAACTGGGTTATCGGAGTCCACACTGTCATATATCCCAGTTCAAAGCAGGGCATGTAGGATTTTATCCAGCTGTGTGGAAGGGGCCTTAGTGTTTTCAAATCTTAACCCAAAACTTAGCTGTTACATCACCTGTCAGCAGTAGCAGCAGCTTAAAAAGTTGGTTTCTATAGGTTCCCATGCCCACCAATTCCTAATTTGTTTGAGCCAGGCATAATTAATTTCTTGTCCCACTTCCTAGACTTGTTTTAAAACATCTTAGCTTTTCCTTTTCTTCTTTCCGCCTTGTGCTCAGTTTACTTCGCTTTCTGCAAACTAAGGGCGGTTCCAGACAGTCCTTTATCACACAAAATCTGAGTTAAAAAAACATGGATATTTCTGTGGGGCTGTCCGCACCCACACCAGAAAGCGCACACTTTCTGGCATGGGTGTCCAGACAGTCTCTCAGGAGTAGCCCAAGAGAACGTCTGGAGACCCTACCCCCCTCCTCCCAAGCCTCCAGACCCCTAAATAAATAAGCCCAGTAATCTGTGGGAATACCCACCCCTTCCCCCCAAGCCCGCAGACCCCTTAGAAAAGTAGTAAAAACTTACCTATCCTCCATTAGAAGCTTTGGCAAGTTATCCCAGTATGTAGAAATGACGTGCCAGGAAAGTGGCCGGGGCGGGGGGGGGGGGGGGGGGGGGAGGCGATTTTTGAGAACTATTTTCAGAACTATTCTGAATGTTATTATGAAAATGCATATTTTGTTGTGGTTTGCTGACATAATTTGTGAGCATTTATTCGCTGTATGCTACTTGAGGATTTTTTAAAAAAAGAAATGGGCAGCTGTGTAAAAATCAATCAGTCTAATCAAAAGGAAATTGAACTAGGGAAATTGAACCAATTACCTAGGGCTCTTTTTCACTAGAGGTCTTTAAGCAGAGGTTAAATAGTCTTATGTTGAAGATGCTGTAACTATACATTTCCTGCATTGACCAGGACATTGAAGAAGATGGCTTACAAGGATTCTGTCAGTCTTTTAATTTTCTAAATCAGACTTTTAAAAATTATGCTTTGCTCATTTTGGAAAAGAAATTGAGTTACACGCTGCTCCAAATTACCAGGAGGTTTTTAAGCACTCTCACATTTTTACACAGTTTACTTAAATAGCCAGACCACAGAAGATTATGTTCCTGGTAAGAAACATGGTAGCACACTCTCTAACATTTCACATATTATAACTGTGTCATCAGACTATATTAATGGGAGGAAACTCACTAACTAGGGGTGCATCTACACTGTAGAATGAATGCAGTTTGACAACACTATAACCACCTTAGCTCAGTGCTATGGAATCATGGGAGTTGTAGTTTTACAAGATCTTGAGTATTAACTACCAAAGAGTGTTGACACCATAGCAGGAGTCCATATAATTCAGCCATGATGGTTTAAGTCAGTGTTTCTCAACCTGTGGGTTGGGACACCTGGGGGGGGGGGGGTTGCGAGGGGGTGTCAGAGGGGTCACCCAAGACCATTAGAAAACACAGTATTTTCTGTTGGTCATGGGGGTTCTGTGTGGGAAGTTTGGCCCAATTCTATCATTGGTAGGGTTCAAATGCCCTTTGATTGTAGGTGAACGATAAATCCCAGCAACTACAACTCCCAAATGCCAATGTCTATTTTCCCAAAACTCCACCAGCGTTCACATTTGGGTATATTGAGTATTTGTGCCAAGAATGGTCCAGATCCATCATTGTTTAAGTCCACAGTGCTCTCTGGATGTAGGTCAACCACAACTCTAAAACTTGAGGTCAATGCCCACCAAACCCTTCCAGTTGGTTGGTCATGGGAGTTCTGTGTGCCAAGATTGGTTTGATTCAGAATGCTTTCTGATTGTAGGTGATCTATAAATGCCAGCAACTACCAAATGACAAAAAACAACCCCTCCCCCCAACCCCACCAGTCTTCAAATTTGGGAATATATCCAGTATTTGTGATAAATTTGGTCCAGTGAATGAAAATACATCCTGCATATCAGATATTTACATTACAATTCATAACAGTAGCAAAGTTACAGTTATGAAGTAGGGGGTCATCCACAATATGAGGAACTCTATTAAGGGTTCATGGCATTAGAAAGGTTGAGTGCCACTGGTTCAAATTGTATTAATTCTACAGTGTAGATCCACCCTTGGAGTCAGTACCTACTGAGAAGGGCAGGATTTTCCCCTCTACTCCTCTCTCCCCTATTGAGTTAACTGAGTGCAAACTACTTTTGCACTTTGACCTCAGTTTGCAGTCATTGATGTAAGCTGAGGACAAAGGAGGAAAGTGGGAGGAAGAGAAATAAAGTGGACCATTTTTAAAACAGCTGAAGAAGTGAGAGGACTAATTGGCATTTCTAAAATGCATTTGTAAGGAGGCAAAGGATAAAATTCTTCATGTTCTGCTTTTTCTAATTAAATTGGAAATGAAAATACACATATGCTGTAAAGGATAATCAGTTGACGTGTTCTCTGTAATCTAATGGCAGGGTGTAAAATTCGTAAAGAAAAACTCCTAAGAGAGCTGACTTGGCCAATTTCTTTTGCTGCACAGCTGCAGTGTTTTGTAAATTTCCTTTGAACTCAGACCAAAATTGCAAATTGTCACTGTATCGTCCTTTTGCTAAAGATGCCCTACATCACACAGTATAACCATGGGGGTGGGTGAGATTTCCTTTTAAAACTATATTTATTAAAAAGTATGTGTTAAATTGAATTTAAAAATGATAGGCTGCGTGTGATTGCCTAGTCTTGGGGAAGAGAAACTGGACTGACTTTTACAAACTTCAAAAACCAGTTACTAAGGCAGATAGAGTAATCATGTAACTTCTGTTCTTCCCGAACTCGTTTTAAGAACATGCTGAAATTTGATATATGGATGAAAAAGGATGATTGAGATGATATAAGGTTCCTTTTCACATTACATAACTATAGCATTGGAATTCCACTGTGGCTGTTTTGGCTACATTCTAGAGAATCCTAAGGTCTGTATTTTTGTGAGGCACTACAACTTTCTGACAGAGAATATTAAATGCCTCTCTTTAAACTGCAATTCTCAGGATTCCCTAGGATGAGTCCCTGGCACTTAAAGTGGGATCATATAATTTGGTAGCATGAAAGGGCCCCAGGAAAGGGTCTCCAAACTCAGGGCATTATATTACGAGGCTCTCAAAAAGAAGACCCACCATTGCAAGTCCATCTTGCTTTGAATTGCAGAACATGCTTTTAGGTAACCGCAACTTCTAGGACATGACTCTTCCCAAGATGTGCATTGCTTCCCTTCAACTATGCCCCCCCCCCACTTTTAAAATTTCCTTAATAGTTATTGATTTATTGATTTATTTCCAGTATTTCTACCCCGTCCTTCTCAACCCCTGAAGGGGATTCAGGATGGCTTACACTTTGCAGCAATTCAATGCCACTTTATATAACAAAACAAACAACAATTAAAATATTAAATAGAACATTAATTAAAACAATAAAGACAGTATTAACAGCCGTATCACCATTCCAGTCAAATTCCATATCCAAACTGCTATTGTGCCTGCTGTCCAAAAGCCTGGTCCCAGAACTACTATTTCAATTTCTTCCTAAAAGACAGGAGGGATGAAGCCAGTTTTGTGAGTTCAAAATCTCATGAAACTAGGAATCTCTTTACATGGGCTTATTTTTGGCAACAGGTTTTTTTCTACTTTCACCACGGAGCCTCCTGACTCCCATCACACACAGTAAAAGTACTTCCAGGGAAGCTCCATGGTGCAAGTGGGAAAAAATCCTGCCATCACCAAAGAATTGCTGGTGGCATGCAATGAGAGGCCTCCTGTCTTTCCATAAGGAAAGATGGAATTAGGTAGCTTAAAGGGGCCAAATAATGTCTTTAATGTATTGTGATTTACTTATGAATATTCATAGAATCTTGGAGGAGATCACAAGTTCTGAGGCTGCATATTTCATTTCCAAACAACTCTTACCATCAGGAAGTTCTTCCTAATGCTGAGGTTGAATATCTTTCCCTGCAATTTGAATCCATTGCTCTAGAACAGCAAAAAGCAAGCTTACCCCTCTCCTCAATATGACATCTTTTCAAATCCTAAAACATAGTTATCATGCTCACTCTCTAAATTATTCCTCTTAGAACTTAGTTTGTAGACTTTTGTAGACATGGTCATTTTGGACATGTCCTGGCTTGTGGTTCTCAGAACTGGACACAGTTTTCCATATGAGCTACCTGTTTTAGGGGTGGCCAATTCCACAGGGGCAAGGGACTGATTTCAGACTCCACCATGACTTTTCTGGGGCTGTTTTTACATTTCGAGGACTGTAGGTTTCTGAGAAGTAACTATGGTGAACCACTTTATGGATGATTTTTGGGCGGAAGTCAATGGTCTCCTTGCGAAGGCTATATATTTTCACATATATTATATGATTCAATTTCTTCACTTTTGCTTTAAGTTGCCACCTTGGTAGTAAGACTATGTTTCAGTGGTAAAAAATTGCTTTATATAAAGAAGGACCTATGTTCAAGACTCAACATCTTCAAGTAGGGCTGAAAGTCCTCCTACCTAAAATCCCAGTGAATTTAGGAAATGTCAAGAAGTCTAAGGTGACTAAAATGATGTCCATTACTCAGCACAAAACAGATTCCTATCTTCCAACTTCCTCTATTCAGCAGAATGAAATAACCAACAGAAACCTAATATTGGAGTCGGTGATCTTATTCATCTGCTTGACAATTCCAAGCTGTATGTTTGAGCACTGAAACAGAACCAAAGTAATAAGGTATATTTTTAACTTAATTTTGTCTCTCTTTTACATAAGCAGGTGTGAGAACAATCATTCTATGGGAACAAAGACAGATAGATCAATGCAGGGCAGATAAATATTCTAGAGGAAAGAATACAGAGAGTATTGCATAAGAAAATAATAATTCCAAGAAATATAAAAGAACAGGATTTATTTAAAAAAATAGAGAGTGATGGTGAAATGAATTAAGTTGAATAATAATACAAAGAAACCAGATGCAAAAATCTCTAGCATTAAAATAATAATTCCATGTCTTGTCAAGTATATTTTCTCCTAACCAAGAATAATTCAGCGTGTGTCCATATTGTAGAATTAATGCAATTTATCAAAGCTTTAACTTGAGGAAGGGATTTCCCTGGTTTGCCTTCCATTAATGGTCTGATGAGAGAGGAAGTAAATTATTGCCCTGAAGTCTCAGGTGTTTCATCCTGAGGAAGTTGAGGAAGAGGTCCAGGAGTGACACCCAGTCTCCTGTGCTCCTCCACCAAGTTTCTCCCTTCATGGAATGTAATACAATGAACAGGTTAATGGTTAACAAAGTCAACCCACTATATTCACAGGGGTTAGAAGTGCAGGACCCCATGGAAGTTGAAAATCACAAATTTAAAAACTGTTAACCCCCTCCTTCAACAGAATACTTCTCTAGGAATCTCAAGGTCCTATAGCACTACGGTCAGATTCTGACAGAATCACATTGGAAGATCTAGAGATTCCTAGACATATTATCTCTATGTTTCTCCTGAATGACTATTATCAGCTTTTGGTGTCCATAGAGTCACACTGGAAGATATTAGAATGCTTTAATCAAATCCATGAATAATCAGATCCTCCAAAATCTAAACTGAAAATGTGGAGGACCAACTGTGCCATTAACATGGAATCAAAAGGGGGAACTAAGGAATAAGATGTGTGACTGTGTTTGTGTGTAAAAGTAATAAATCTTGCAATACCTCTATTAACATTTCCTCAACTTTCAGTCCTTGCCTGTGGCATCTGAATTTGAGACAGGCTGAGAAATGTTCCAATTCCCCTCAAAATGGATAGTTTTACCAGCCTAAAGGTCAAAGAAAAATGGTTGATCTACCTTTTATCCTTATACATACAAATAAGTAATTTCCCTTGCAGAAAAGTGAAAATGAAGTAGTCAAAGGATTAACAAGCATAATCAAAATAAGGCCACAAAACCCAAAGGTGACAACACAGAACATAACACAGACCATAAGCAGGCTGAAGGTAATTAGAGGTTGTGACAGTCTCACTGATCTTAATGGCTTAGCAAGAGGTGCACAGGGTAATGGGGAAGAAGAACAGAGCAAAGAGCAACTCAGTGGAATACAGAAAAGGTTCCATGATTCCGTATTATAATCCTTGGAAACTCTTTGTGTGGATCGTTCATGCCTTGTTTTGGAAATAAGTTATAGTGGAAGCAGGAGACCCTGCTTCTGAGTAACTATGCTCAATTACAGACTGTTACAACACACTCTTTTATCATCTTCTCAGGATTCAGCAAGAAGATACACGGATAGTCCCACGATATAACTGACAGAGGATTGCAATTATATGGAAGTGTTCTAAATTTAACAGCTAGTTACAACTATAGTAGAATCAAATACCATATATATTCACATATTAGTCAAAAAAATTGACTCCAACCCAAGGACTTGGGTTGACTTATTGGTAGGCCAGTGTAAATACTGTACCTTAACACTTATTGAAAAAAGGACCTATCCCCTCCTCTGAGTAGAGTGGTGAAAAGAGATAACTTAGTCAATTTTAGAACAAACTAAAAAGAAGTACCAACTCCTTCTACTCTCTCTGCCATAGTGCCATTGGGAAAATGGCAGTGGCCACTGAAGTCTCTGACTTGGCATTAGTGCCTTCCCCTCTCTGTCATACAGATTATGCACAGATCATATCAAAATCCATAAGTGGGATATGACTTGCAAGCAGAAGAGCAGCAACAACAGTCACCATATTTTCCTGTTTGGAAATTAAGATAAAAATCTTAGCTAAAGGGGCTGCTGCTATATTTGTGCACAGCCCATCCCTTTTGCCTACAGAGATTCATCCAACAAAACTGGAGAATTTGCACACTTGTGTCCCACCTGGAGAGGGCTCACCAAATGTGCAGACAACCCCAGACTTTGAAATCTGACAACACCATTGCTTACAACAGTTGGCAGTTGAACAGCCATGTTCTTAATTTATTTCCCCTTCACCTACCCAGTACCTTCTTCATTCTTGATATCTGTGTCCTCCAGATGTTATAGATGTCTACTTTCATCATGTATGACTATGACCATGATGTCTAAGTCTGATAGGAATTGTAGTCCAAAATATGTGGAGGACAATAGATTGAAAAAGTCTGGCCTATGCAGTAAAGAGCCAATGAATTACTCAATGAAGGTTGCATCTAAATCTTAATATCACCTTGGAAAATCTAGAAATTTTGGCAGCATGTTCTCTCTGTCATTTGGCAAGACTTCTTTACAATAACAAGAGAGCAGATGCTGAAAATATAATGTTGGCTTGGCATGAAACCTTGTGATTTCAAACCCAAGATCATTTCATTTATGAAATGCTTGGTTGTTTTTCTTTTCTTTTCTTTTAATGATCGCTTAAACTCAGGTAACCTTTAAGATGACAAACCATTCTTGTATGTGTACTGAGAGCAGAGAGTGAAAAAAAATCATAATTATTTCATGTGTAAACTAAACCTTTCACTGGAACTTTGTGACAATTTTCTTCTTGTTCCTGTTGTGCGAGGATGATTTTGTGCTGCTAATGAAGCCAATTAAATTCAGCAGAGACCAACAAAGAAGAAACAGAAGAAGGAAAATGACCTAGCAAAAACTAAAGCCTATTGGGCTACAATTCACCAGCGAAACCACATTCACCCATCACAAGGAGACCTGTCAGCTTGGCTTATGCTGATAAGGTCAGACAGATTTTATAGCTGGGTCTTCTTTTCTTTTCCTTTTTTCTTCTTTGCACTGGGGATACATTTGAAGACAGTTGCTGTAGGAGAAATTTCAAAAGTAAGCCTTTTAGCTCTATGGGAGAGGTTTTGCTGTGTCTCCCTCACCCACCCCCTTTGCCTTGAAAGTTGAGACTGTGGGTTAGTCATTTTCAATGCTAAAGATATCCAGCACTTTTCACATTTGACTGATGACCCAAGTGTCAAATTTCTGCAAAAAGGTTGTGGGTAGTCAGAACCATAAGAATTGAAGCTGAGCCAGAATGTACTTACTTACCTAGGTCATCCCTCATTGTCCAAGTGTGATGACCTTCCCAGTGTAGGGTATTGGTGGTGGATATGGAGATGACTGTGGAGCCCTATTCTTGACCGCATGTGTGGGCATTGGTTTCCAGGTGGAAGGCAGTCCCGGTCAGGATTGGTTTGATGCACCTTACTCTTGACACATTTCTCCCTTTTGCCCTCCATTTGTGCCTCTGCAAATTGTTGAGTTATGCAAAGAACCAGGCATGTAGCCAGGGGGGAGGGGGGGCTTGAGGGGCTTGAGGGGCTTCAGCCCACCCCCCCCCCCCCGAAATTCTCATGGTGGTTCGCGAAAAGGCCTTACTGGTGCATTATTTAAACTGTTATGTTTATTCATATCATGATCTGATCACCATACTCAATATATCCCATATGCATGGGGATATTGGGGTAATGATACAAAAGGTTTGCTAGGCTAGACCCTCTTTCACTCAGACTCAGCCCCCCCAAAACCCAGCCCCCCTGCCCCCCCCCCCCTGAAAAAAACTCACACACACACACCCCCAATCGAAATCCTGGCTATGGGCCTGCAAAGAACCCTCAGATTCCATCCTCCTTCTTGTTGATTTATGATTGGATGGCCCAAATAGTGCCTAGTGCATTACTGATAGCTGCTTTTTGCCTGAAATGCACACATGTCCATATTTGGAGAACAGGAAATGGTGCGATCTAACAAAACCTATACCCTCCTGACCGTTGCCTGAGGGGGTGGGTTCATGCGATGACAATGCTAGCTGGGTAGAGATACGGTGAACAATAAAACAATCATCTGTATGGTTGTGCTTCTGAAGCATGGCCATACAGCCCAGAAAACTCAAAGCAAACTAATCATCTACAAGATGCCTTGGGTCCCTCTTATACAAGATAGACTGGTATGCACATGTATGTGTTCTCTGTTTTTTTTCTTTTTCCTTCTTTGTAAAATAAACCTTACTTTTGATCCAAGAAACAACTGGCCTATCCTTGAAGGTTCTGAAGCCGTTGATCGTGGCCTGGAGTGACAACAGTCCCATTGCAGTTAATTGTAGGGTATCTTTGATGTCTTTAATTCATATTGGTATGTGCCTTGAATTCATTTTTGACTTATGACAACAATAAACTAAACCTATAACAGTTTTTTTCAGCTAGAATTGTTTAGGAGCAGTTTGAATTTGCCATTCTCAGAGGTTAAGAGAGTGTGCTGACTTGAAAAGTGTGTGTTCATTTCTTAGACTGGGAAATTCTTATTCAATGGCATTCCATGTACAGTTTGGGTTGATGCTTTATACATCACACTATAGATCCTATGTAGCATTTTGTGATTTCCTAATCCAGAGAGACCCATGGTGCATCTGTACTGTGGTTCAGTGAGGCACCAGTACTCGGGCAAAGAAGGTTAAAGACTTCAAAAAATTACACATCTCAGGATTCTATAGCATTGAGCCTGTGGAATTAAGGAAATATCGAACTGCATTAATTCCACAGTGTAGATGCACCCTCAGTCAAAGATGTCACAACCCTAAATCCCCAAGACCTGAGCAAGGCTGTTGATGATAGGTCACCAGAAGCCAAAGTCAAGTTGACAGCAGAACAACAAAAACAGAGGGAAGAATACAGAGAAAAATATATATTCATTTGTCTTATAGAATGAGGGAAAGCTACTGTGATTATTCTCCCTTGCATTTGAGAATGAAACAGCTAAAGAAACACATCCCTATTTTCTATTCCTTGGAGATGGAGCATCAACTCTTGGTGCAAAAATAAATGGACAATAGTACATTTCTCTGAAAAAGGTTTGTGAAATGCTCTTCCTCATTTCTCCAACTAGGAAAGGAAAATAGAATTTTGAGATGCCATTTGTGTACTGCTCTGTTAGAAACACAATTAGGCAACTGCATTGTCTAATCTGGTCAGGTTCATTGTCTGTACTTAATAACTCTTCATCTGACATCTTACAGTACTTTCTGTCACAATGAGTAAGCTGAACTTGGAGCATAGAGGTAAAGCACTGGTTTGCTAGTCAGAGAGGACCCTGAACGAGAGCATAGATCTTCACAATGTTGGGTTTACAAAAAAAAATGAGCAGGTAGCTTTGTGATTTTGTATCAGCTTTGGCATTTTGCATTCATTTTAGTGGCACTCTTTCTTTGTTCTTTGTAGTTGTTTATCCTCTTTCTTCTAGGTACTTAGTAATAATTTCAAACAATCCCCTTTCTGCTTCTTAGCCTTCATGGTCTTTTCCTGTTTTCCAGAGCCATCTTCAAAGTGTGAACCATATACTCAAGCTTTAACTAATGAATCATGCATTTTCCTCTGTCTGCTCTCAGATCTTTCAGGCATTGGAGAAGGCACATAGGCAGTTCCTGGTTTATTGATGGCCAGCTTGTGCCATTATTAGAAACTTTTCCCCATTCTCTGTCTACCCATATCTCCTCCCCCTCAACTCATTTTGATGAGATAACTCACTGCCACAAAGTGAAATAAATTGCTGTCCCCATTATAACTGGCCAAGACATTTTACCCAGAAAGAAAAACAAGTCAGTCTGAACACTGGGATTTGACCCATGCTATACACTAGCAAGCATTGCCACCTTTTTCATTTCTTCTTTCAGGAGGCCATCAATGCTTCCCTGGATCTAGAGGTATTTTAAAGTAATTTTGTGTAAGACAAAAATATAGACAGAAACATATATAAAAGGCCTAATGAACTCATTCAACAGTGTGAACAACAAATCCGATGAGCAAAGATTGAAAGAACCAGCTATGTTCAGCCTGCAGAAGAAAAGATTTGATGTAGTGATTATAGCAGTCTGGAAATATCTGGAGGTCCACAAGTTTTTCTTCTTAGTTGTCCCATAGAATAGAACAAAATCAATCTGGTTTAATTGACAAGAGAGTAGATTTCAGTTAAATATTAGGAGATATATCAGGATGGCAAGAAAAGCTTGACCTCTCCAAAATTCCATTTTCAAGAATATCTATTTATCTATTCCCAGAACTGAAGTGCGCCTTCAGTTTCGCCATCAAGTTATTTCATTCACTGAAATTAATTACAACATCACAAAAACCAACCCAAAATAAAATACCAGCATTCGTGTGATGTTTTATATATGACTGCAGTAGAATACTGCACCAAAAGAATATTGATATCCCAGTTCAAACTACACCAGAATTTCAGGCTGTTTTATCAGTATTGACCAATGAATATGGTTTTTTTTTTCTTTATCTGTACTGTACTTCAAGTTATTTTACTGCTTTGGGTCTGATGTGCTCTCATCTAAAACTTGGTATAGTGTGGGCATTTTGTGGCATTTAGATAAGGCTTGTAAATATGACTACATACAAGTACTGTAGATTCAATCAGTGAGAAGAGGAGAGATGCAGTGGCAGTGGCTGGCTCTGGTGTCTGTGATGTTGAGACTTTACTCTGGGTTTTGTTCTGGATTTTAAAAGTTACCTAAGGTGCTGTCTACTATTTTCAAAATAGGTCAAGGACCTCATCACATTAGAAAATGCTCCATTTCCCATCTGCATTCAGTCCACATTCAGTCAGAAAAATATATAGAATGCATACTAATAGAGATGGATTATTTCCTAATGTGATGAGATCCTAAAACCTTGTCTCCAGTTTCCTGTCCCACTGGTACTGGGGTCATCAACCATGATTAGAGAGATGAATGATAAAGATATTCATAAAATCAAAGAGTTGGAAGAGTCCGCAAGGGCCATCCAGTTTAACTTCCAGTCATGCACAATATAGTACCCATTCACCATATTTTTAAAGTCCAAAGTAATATGAAAACAACAACAACGAAATCCAAATGCTTCATCTTCATGTCGTGATCCAGAGCTCCGCCGGTATGCAGGCAGAGATTAACCAAAACAACACTCAGCTTGTGTTAAAATGGTTTTGCAAAAAGCAGTAACTTAAACAATTGGCTGTTTCAAGGTCTGAGTTCAAAACATAAAGATAGGACACACCTGAATATATAAATCAAAGTCTCATTAACAAGGAGTGTGCTACAAAGCAAGTTCCAGAGCAAGAGTAAACAGTAGTCAAGGTTGCAGTCCATGAGACAAACACCGAGAGTTCACTGAGTAATGATCCAAGGTGCAAGAGTACAAACCATAGTCACAGTTTCAGGAGTCAAGCCAGAGTAATCAAGAGTTCAAGAGAAATCCAGAATCTGTTAAGTCAAAACCAGGCTGGTTGTTCAAGAGTCCAAGGATTTGAAGTAAATCAAGATCCAGAATGAGATACAAAAGCAACAAAGTCCACAGCAAGATTCCAGAATAACACCATCCAGCAGCCTGGGGGAAAAAATCATCCAGCATCCACTGATTGATACTTTTCTCCCAAAGAGCCAGCTCTTTTTATGCAGCTGATCATAGCTGTATCCTATCTTTGCAGGCCTCCCCCTTGATCACTGTCTCCTGTGAGTCCTTACAGGCAGATCAGTCTGACCTTTAGAACCAGGAGGGAAATTAAACTCTTCCATACATTTTGCAGCAGCTATATTATCCATCACCAACCTGCTAAGCATGATACTATATTAACCATTACCACACTGCCAGGCATTATATATACTAACCACCACCAACTACTAGGCATGCCAAGATACCAACCACCATCAACAACTATGGACATGACATCCCAGTTCAAAAACCAGTCCAAGCTATTTTAGGAAACTTGGAAAATTATGGATTAGGAACATTTTTAAAAACATCTCTAAGCCAGTGTGCCCAACAGATGCCTTTCTAAACAAAGGATATTTTCCTTGTGGCTATTCCCCTTTCCATGTTTGCACTCTGCTTGAGCCTCCACAATCTAGAATAAACTTCCCTTTTAATTTTTTTTTAAATCTCTCAGAAAAGTAGCTTACCCTACAGAAACTATGTTCCCAGAGCACTGATCATTTTTCATACTTTTCTTTGACATTTCATATATTCCAGGGAGAAATGCCAAGGTCTAGCCTGTATTGCACCAGCAAAAATTTGGTGTAATTCAACTTGACCTTTCAGGGGATACACAACATTTAACATTAGTTAAGGTGCACCTATGACTTTTAATTACTTTCCTCCCTCGCACGTCCTCGTCTCTCTCCAATCTCCTGATACAGGAAGGCTGTCAAATTGGGGTGGGGGGAGTATCAGATTAATGGATTAATTTGAGAAATGCACAGCAAGTTCAGTGATAATGTAATATTCAATCAAGTTCTTCTTTTCTTCCTGTCTTTTTTTTGTAAGTGTAGGAAAACTTTTGTGATATCTGATCAGTTCTGTGGTCAGAGATGTGAAAAAGCCTCAGTTTTATTGAATCCCAGCTGCATTCATGTTTCCTCTTTCATTCACATTGGGTCTTCAAATCTTTCTTTTTCTTCCTTGCTTTTCCTTCATATATTTTGTCTCCATAAGTATTTCCTAAGGTGTGAATTTTGGTATGACTTTGCAGCATTAACTACTATAGTATGTTTCTGCATATGCCACAACACTGCCCCCTTCTATGTATATATAGCCATTTGCCTTTTTAAAAATGCATGCTTTGGATCATTATTTATTTATTCTGGATGGTACACTAACGTATGTGTAAATAAAGGCATGCCTTCAGCTCACAAGACTCAGGTGGTACAAAATACAAGAACACCAGTTCAAAAAAAGTTATTTTCCACCCCAAATTATGATTGCACCTCGGATTTGCCGCATGTGGGCAAATGTGATACACTCCCAGAAGATGTCACTGCCTAATTTGGGAATTCCTCTTCTTCCTGGCACAATGGTTCATCTCATCCAATGGAGTCCTCCATAGTTTGGCAAAATTCTATGGGGAGAAAGACATTGAGTAGTCACCAAACCAGTCATACATATCTATATTTTGATCCAATTTTATGTAACCTGAGTGAGTGGGAAACTCCATTTGATGAATCTGGAGGTTCTTTTCTGATGAGTTTTGAGATTAGACAGAACCTAGAATTTCTGAGTCCATTTGGAACAGTTTGAATTTGTAATAGTATATGTCTTTCTCACATTCGGCTGCTTTTTTTTTTTCAACCCAACTATTTTATTAGCAAGAGTCATGGTGTATAATACATACACACAACAATAGGCCTGGAAGACTCATTGTGTTTTCGTTCCTTTGAAGACATTATTCAATACTCAGTTTGGCTGAAACACCTCCTGTATCCAACCACCTTACTTGCAATGTTTAATAAAGGTAAGAAAGGAGTAATTGAGAGGGCTACTGACCACCTGCTGTTGTCAGAATAGTCAAGTAAGCCTCCCACCATCCTTGCAGGAGGCTTATCTCATGTCCCCGTATGGAGAGCTGGAGCTGACAGAGGGAACTCAACCTGCTCTCTCTGGATTTGAACTGCTGACCTATTGGTCAGCAGTCCTGCTGACGCAAGGGTTTAACCCATTGTGCCACCAGGGGCTCCAGAATTTAAATAAAACATAATCAATTGAAAATGATAACTAACATAGTACTTCATCACACTAGAATGAATTCACTTTAGATCTGGTTGCTGACTGCTACAGAATTCTGGGGTTTGTAGTTTAGGTAGGAACCTTTAACAGCCTCACTAGACTACAAAACCCAGAATTCTGCAGGAGTGGATTCATTCTCTAGTGTGATGAGTTAGAATTTGAATATAAAACATCAAAACAACATGAAGACAGAGCCTTCTCTACAGTAGGTCCCAGATTTTACAAATATCCTTCCCCCATTTGACTCATTTTCCCTTTTCTTTTCAATGATAAGTTAAAAATGAAATGATTGGTTTTTATTCCTATCTATATAAATAAAAATGTAATGTTCATTTGTGGGATTAACAGAACTCAAAAACCACTGGACGAATTGATACCAAATTTGGACACAAGACACCTAACAACCCAATGTATGTCCTTCACTCAAAAAAAATTATTTTGTCATTTGGGAGTTGTAGTTGCTGGGATTTATAGTTCACCTACAATCAAAGAGCATTCTGAACCCCACCAATGATGGAATTGAACCAAACTTAGCATACAGTTCTCCCATGACCAACAGAAAATACTGGAAGGGTTTGGTGGGCAGTGTCTTTTGGTTTTGGAGGTGTAGTTCGCCTACATCCAGAGATCACTGTGGACTCAAACAATGAAGGATCTGGACCAAACTCTACACGAATGCTCGATATGCCCAAATGTGAACACTAGTGGAGTTTGGGAAAAATAGAATCTTGACATTTGGGAGTTGTAGTTGCTGGTATTTATAGTTTACCTACAATCACAGAGCATTCTGAATCCCACCACCAATAGAATTGGGCCAAACCTTCCACACAGAACCCCCATGTGGGCCATAGCAACGCATGGCAAGGGACAGCTAGTTTGAAATTAATATGTCATTTGCAAGTTTGAGGGCTTTCTAACCAAGAAATGAGACAAAAGAAAGTTGTTGTTGTTATGATTATTTTTTAATAATACTATATAAAATGGCAGTCATATAGGACCCAGCTTCCCATCTTGTAGCACAAAGTCTATTTGATGCTGAGACAAGATCTATAAAGGCTCTTTAAGAGGCTAAAAAGAACAATGAAATTTATGGGCTGCTTTTTTCTTTTGCAAAGGGCTTTGCATTGTCGCCATCCTAAATTCAGCAATTCAATTGGGTAGGAGGGGAAAAGACTGTCAGAACAAGTTATAAATAAAGAGCCAGTGTTGGGACAGATGATAAAATATGAATACTATTCCAAGGAGCTTAATGTGTCAGCTCTTCGTAATAGAAAAGGCGATGAAGTGAGTTTGTGCTCCCGCTGCTTAACAGTAGGCTTGAAAGAGGCTGCCACGGTAGCACAAGTGGAAAATTTCCCTGTCTTTTGGCAGGCTTCCAAAGTGTTGATTTGACTTATGAAAAATGTGATGTTTTATTTGATGTCGAGTGAATTGCATGCTGTATGAGATTTCTGCGGGACTGAAACACTAGCCAAGACACTAAATTTACTACGGCTATCATCCCCATCACCTTCTGTCTTCTTTTTACTGGATTTCATTTCCAATTTGAGAAAATGAGTTCAACCACTTGGACAAAGGTTACTTGTAGGGAGGTGTCTAATCAAGCTGGTGGGCATCCTATTAGATATTTATGTGATCATGAGCAGACTTATGATCCTGTAAATCATAGAATCATAGAATAGAATCACAGATTTGGAAGAAACTTCATGGGCCATCCAGTCCAACCCCATTCTGCCAAGAAGCAGGAAAATTGCATTCAAAGCATGCCCAACAGATGGCCTACCAGCCTCTGTTTAAAAGCCTCCAAAGAGGGCGCCTCCACCACACTCTGGAGCAGAGAGTTCCACTGCTGAACAGCTCTTACAATCAGGAAGTTCTTCCTCATGTTAAGATGGAATCTCCTTTCTTGTAGTTTGAAGCCATTGTTCCACATCCTAGTCTCCAGGGCAGCAACAAACAAGCTTGCTCCCTCCTCCCTATGACTTCATCTCACATATATATACATTGGCTATCATGTCTCCTCTCAGCCTTCTCTTCTTCAGGTTAAACATGCCCAGCTCTTTAAGCTGTTCCTTATAGGATTTGTTCTCCAGACCTTTGATCATTTTAGTCGCCCTCTTCTGGACACATTCCAGCTTGTCAATATCTGGTGTCAATACTATTGTAAACTTTCACAACTTTGAGGAGAATATCTGCATAGTGTTGGAGCAATATTGTCCAAAACCTCCAGCAAGTGGGAAACCTGAGCTTCCTGAGCTTTCACTGTCATTACACAAGCATGTACATACACACACCACTGCCTACTACCAAATCCAGGTAAAAAAAGAGCTACATATACTTAAGTTGTCCTTTTACTATTGTACATCACCTACAGGATTCCTGCCTATATGAGTACACACTTTCTGTCTCTGAGCAGATGATGCTCTATATACTGCATTGTACTAAGTTAAAGTTGAATGAAAAATTAGCATACTCAAGACAGTGTCTGTGCTGGGAATTTTCCAGTCCCTCTTTAAAGCTGTTCAGTTTGGTAGACGTCAGTACATCTTGTGGCATCAAATTCCATAATTTCACTATGTGTAAAGAACTACTTCCATTTGTCATTCCTTCACCCCCACCATTTGACTTTATTTTCTAATTCACCGCATTCTAGTTATATGAAATCTATCCATAATGTTCACTTTCATCAAACCATAGGCCAATGCGACTAACAGATATGTTAGGACCTGGAACTTCAGTATGCAAATGATGTGCTTTGCTATTAAGCTACGGTGTCTTCTTGAATTAATTCATTTCAGATACAAGGGTGGAGAATATGGAATAACAGCAAAAAAAGGGGGAAAATGCAATGCACTCTACACCTGGCAACCTGGCCAGTTTCCACTTCTAAAGGATTTGGTGTATTCAATTCACTTTGAAGGACTGACATCAGAGTCATATTAGCATTTGCTCTCTGGCCATTAGAACATTTCTCAGGCCATTATTATTACTGCATTGCTCTATTGCTGAGAATTAAAAAATGAATGAGATATTTTGCAAAAGCCTGCTTCTAAGAATGAGAGCCAGGAGGTATCACGAGGACAACTATAGCATGTATACTTGGAGATGGAAATGTATTATTCATGAAGTATTTCTTTTAACCATTATAATAAGGGCTGAAGCTATGGGAGATCAATTTGGTTGCTGCTATAGTGGGAAATTGGATCACTCTAGTACAAGGATACTCCAGCTTAGTTCTTCCCAATGACAGATCCTCTGTCATGCTTTTGTTGTGTAAATATACATTCACATAGTTATGAGGTAGTTGAACTACACTACTTTCTGCTGGATACTGTCGAGGTGCAACTGATTGTGTGTCTAACTATCTGTCTACCAATAGACTTGCTTATTGTCTCATTGTGAAACACAGAGTGCACAAAGGTCCCCACCATTCTAGTCTGTCAGGTGGAGCACTGACAAATACTGAAGTATAATTTTGAAATTTTAGTCAAAAATTGATGTAAAAAAGAAGCAATGGACAGTACTTACGTATACCATATAACGTTCAATTAACTTCCAAAAAGAGGAAAAGTATAGCACTTCCATCAATCTTTGGATAAATTGATTCAAAGGTTGATTTATCCATGGGTCAGTCATAGAATCATAGAGTTGTGTGCTATCCAGTGCAACCCCCTGCCAAGAAGCAGGAAAATTGCATTCAGAGAACCCCCGACAGATGGCCATCCAGCTTCTGTTTAAAAGCCTCCAAAAAAGGAGCCTCCACCACACTCTGGGCAGAGAGTTCCACTGCTGAACAGCTCTCACAGTCAGGAAGTTCTTCCTCATGTTAAGGTGGAATCTCCTTTCTTGTAGTTTGAAACCATTGTTCCATGTCCTAGTCTCTAGGGCAGCAGAAAAAAAGCTTGCTCCCTCTTCCCTATGACTTTCTCTCATATTTATACATGGTCCTTGTGCGGAAGTTATTAATACGTTGCATGTTTAAATTGTATATATATATATGGGGTTTAGCTACAGTAACACTGGAGCGGCCTATTTCAAAGAAAACCTCAGTCAGCGTTGCCATGGTGACCAAGTCAAGCTGGCAGCAGGTGGAGAAGTGGGAGGAGCCAAGGGGAGAGAGTGGAGCAACGGACAGTTTGTGTCAGTTGGGAGTTGGTTAGTGTTCTGGGAAGCAGTGAGTTTGTATGGGGAGCAGTGAGAGAGTGAAAGGAAGGGTGAAGTAAAATAGTGAGGCTTTGGGAAGCCTGAATAAGCAGTCTGGAGGTTTCTCAGTCTAAATAAGGTTGTAAGGAGAAACATAGCCAGTTTCTTTAGTTAGGTTAAGGCTAAAGAATAAGCTTGTTGAGTTATTTGATCAAGGACAGATCAAACAGGAAAGATATACCTGTATTGAAACATTGTTTAATAAAAAGAACTTCACCTCAGGAAGAGTAAACGATACAGTGTAACCTGGAAGAGTAAACGATACTGTGTAACCTGGAAGAGTGGAAAGCATTTCAAACCAAGTATCCTTCAAAGTTCAATAAGAAAGTGCTGTTTACTAGGGCTGGGCGGTTTCGTTCGTTAATTTCGTAATTCGTTAATAATTCGTTATTTTTCTTGATAACGAAGCGATAACAAACCATTCAGGAGCAACTAAAAAACGAAACGAATTTTTAAAGCTATTTCGTAATTGTTTTGTAATTGTTTCGTTATTATTTCCGTATGTCTGGTGCAAGTTTTATAGTTGTTTCCCTCCCCTCTCCCTGGTTGCAAGCGGTCGGCATTTACCCCACTTCCGGGTCCCTGGCCTCTGCTTAAGTGGATCAAATTCTCCTCTCCTCCTGTCGTCACCTCACCTCGTTCCTCACTCTGGCCTGCGTGCATTGGGCAAAGAGACACAGCAGTGCAGCACTCAGAGACCTGCCTGTTGCCTGCCTAACCTCTTTCCTTCTCCAGGTTAAAACTATTATATTTATTATATTTATTATTATTATTATTATTATTATTATTATTATTATTATTATTAAGAATGGATGGCCATCTTTCAGTAGTGCTTTCACTGTGCCTTACATGCACGAAGGCAGAAAGTGGTTTGTTATTATTATTATTATTATTATTATTATTGAGAAGCATTGTCAAACCAGAATAGAGATTTCACCCCTCCTCTCTCTCTCTTTCCCCCCTCTTTCCTTCTCCAGGTTAAAACTATTATATTTATTATATTTATTATTATTATTATTATTATTAAGAATGGATGGCCATCTTTCAGTAGTGCTTTCACTGTGCCTTACATGCACGAAGGCAGAAAGTGGTTTGTTATTATTATTATTATTATTATTATTATTATTATTGAGAAGCATTGTCAAACCAGAATAGAGATCTCACCCCTCCTCTCTCTCTCTTTCCCCCCTCTTTCCTTCTCCAGGTTAAAACTATTATATTTATTATATTTATTATTATTATTATTATTAAGAATGGATGGCCATCTTTCAGTACTGCTTTCACTGGGCCTTACATGCACAAAGGCAGAAAGTGGTTNNNAACAGGACATGTGGGGAATTTCAAGGCAAGCTAAAAGAATTTCATTTGTGCTCATGGGAGTATTGCACATCATATGGTATATAGATCAAAGTGAAATTAGAAGTAAATGTGAGGATTTCTGCTCAGTTGAAACACCCAGGGAATTTCGAGGAAATCCAAAACAACTTCAGTGAGACTTTTCTCAGAAGGTAGAAAAGGTGGCCAGTACAGTCGTGTGTGTAAAGTTCCACTTCAGAAGCCCTGCTTCATCGTGTGTAGCAATATTTCTGAAGACTACTTTGGAATACCAATTTGCCTCTTTCATAATGCTCAGAAGCAGCCCAAAACTAATATCTGCTCAGAGTTCTTGCACAGCTAGAATACAAAACAAGGTTTTGAATATGAACAGAGTGTTTTTTTCCCCTCTTGCCTGCATCTTTTTTTTCTAAAAAAAAACCCCAATCTGTTCCCCGGACACCAAGTACTGCAAAAGGCAAAACCTTCATGAGTTATTTATTTGTTGGTTTGCTTATGATATTTCTGTATTGCCTGTCCGCCCACAAATGCTCCCAAGGTGGTGAACAAATAAAAACAATTAACATCATAGAAAGATAAAGAACAGTTTTCAGAAGAGGTTTATATGCCCCGTGGGTAAGCATGCCCCGTTCCCCACTAAATCTTCAGATAAAGAAGCTCTGCTGCTTTAGTTTTAGTCTAATAACACTCTAGGGAAACCTGTAAACACAATGTGTTCTTGATGAGGCCTGCATTGGTTTGGGTTGGCTGACTTTGCTCAGCCCAGCCACATGTTGAGGAGCAAAGCAGGAGCCTATTTAAGGCCAAGCTGCCCACTTCACCCTCCTTCACTCATTGTGTGACCCACCCCCACCCTATGGACAATGTGAGTGCCAATTGGTAATCTTAGGGCCAGGTAGGAAGTTTTTCCCCTCAACTTTCCCTTGGAGGTAGGTGGGTTTTGCCTACTCCACATTGTTTCAGCTGGGTGTGGTAATTGGTTTAGGGTGGTGTCATTTAAATAGATGACCATTCCATGATAAATGTTGATTAGTTGCAGTAGGCACCATAGCAGCCTTATGACTTCTCTTTCCATTTTTCTAACTTCAGACTCTTCACATGCTGTTTCTCTGCTCTCATATTTTTCTTTCTTTCTTTCTTTCTTTTGTTTGTTTCTTAGTGTTTTTGTCATAGATCTGGTGCAGCCCAGAAGCTTCCTCTAGGCTTGACTTCAGGAAAGGATAGAGATTTATGTCACCTGGTGACTAAGGACCTCATCACATGGAGAAATTTCCCCATCACAGGACACATCAGCCACTTTTATAGCATGGAGAGGTCCAGAGCCCATCACATGAGGTTTCAGCACTTCCAGCTGTCATGCATAGCCAGGGGCGGCTCAACCATTACGCAAAGTAAGCATTTGCAGTATAGTTGATTTTGCCCAGGGGCGCTCTTGAGGCGCTCTTGGGGGAAAATAGACCTTGACATATACGAGTTGTAGTTACTGGGATGTATAGTTCACCTACAATCAAAGAGCATTCTGAACTCCACCAATGATGGAATTGAACCAAATATGGCACACAGAACTCCCACGACAAACAGAAAATATATATCAGTGATTGGTTGGGGGGGGCACCAAAATACTGTTTGTTTACCGTTGAAAATTACCTAGGGCCACCTCTGTGAATAGCCCCCTTCCTTGAAATGCAGCTGAAGTATCCTACAAGGAGGAAGCCATTAATATGGGCAAGCAATTGTGCCCTGAGCTCCTAGCATGCATCAGATCTGTTGTTCTAGCTAGAAAACAGGTGGCTGCTGGGGCATTCTGGGAATCAGGGAATTATAACTCCCAGAATGCCTCAGCAAGCACATCCAAGGCATGCCATCGCTCGGGGCTGCTAGATGTTGTTGTCCAGAGGAGCTTTCTTGAGTCTAGGCAAGCCTGGTGGTCTTTGGAGGAGAGCAGGGAGAGTGGCGGAGGCAGAGGAGGGCCTTCAAAGTACAGCAGAGAGATCAGCCGGGGGGGGGGGCAGGGACAGCCCAGTGGGCCACCCTCCCCAACCTGTTTCCATGGCAATGTGGATTGCCGCTTCTCCTCCCCACGCTTTCCCTCCCTCTCTCCCCCCCTCACTCCCTCCTCACGCCATGCTATTAAGGGACTTGGATTTTATTAATTTCTTTTTTAATTTATTTTATTTTATACCTGGCGTATAAGATGACCCCCAACTTTTCATAAGATTTTCCAGGGTTAAAAAGTCATCTTATGTGCAGAAAATTCCAGTACTCACATAAAGTGAACACCACAGGTGAAATTTACTCAGAAATGTATTATTCTGTCTTCTGTAGTCCCTGGTAGGAATAGCAATGTAGTCACTGCTACACACTGTCATAGATCTGTGTAGCATTTTGACCGGTTGATCTTAACCTTGATGCCTTCCATTGTTTCTTTCTCACTGTATCAACCTTAACGTCATCGATCTGGATAAAGCTGTCAGCTTCTTGACCAAATCCTTGATCCATGTGTGAAACTATTTACTTTACTTGAGCTCAGCTTCCCACAGGGTCAAAGTTCAGATTTCCCTCTGAATGATCGAACAAGAAGTATCTCAAGGCAAACCAACACTCAGCTCAACTGGGCTTATATAATGGCTATCTGTTGGCAACTGAACATAGTGGGAAGCAAAAATGAAATATTCTTCTAACCTAAGATCACTTGGACCTTGCAATGATTGCATCTGTGAGTAGTTTTTGAAGATAAAGTGGTGACACTTGGCACATGTTGAGAACAATTTCACTGGATAGGTCTAGCTGAGGTTTGCCAGGCTCAGCCTCTGAAGATCTCTGGTATTTTTAAAAGCAGCAATGTGCTGTCTCATTAGTGTACGTCTTTCACTTCTTTTTCCTGTGTGGAATGGAGTGGAGGGAGTTGACCATCAAATTCTGTAGGTTTCATCTATGTTCTTTACATAATATGAGATTGCTATTACATGGCGGCCATGTACCAAGGCACACACTGTAAATGATGATATAATGTTTTCTGAAGTAAAACATTAGCAGAAGAAAAAAACTTTAAAATCTGAATGAGCTACACAGTCACAAATTAAACTTAAGAGCAAGAGAACAGTAGAAGAGGAATGGGACAAAGAAAAATCACCCAGCAGATTTAATTAAACTGCATTTTTCTTTGAAAATTGCAAATTCTCTGTATTTCTACTCCAGCATTCAAATGTCCTCAAGGAGATATGCTTCAATGTTCAGACTTAAAAATTAATGCTGTACTTACTTTCCAATGACAAATTGCAAAACAAAACCTGATAAAAGCAAGAATAATGATGTTTAGTGAGAAACAGACTCAGCTGTGGATTAAAACAAGCCAAATATGTCCTATGGTGTGACTCTTTATTCATATATCATCCACATCAATTATCCAAGGAGTTTTCTAAAGTTCTTGGTCCATTTTCTCCATCTGCCCTATTCTGACTCTCATTGCTATATGAATGAGAGTCAGAATAGGGCAGATGGGGAAACTGAAATCCTGGCTTTGGAATCAGGCATTCACAGATTGATGGACTGAACTGGTAAAGACTAAGAGTTATTAGACCAAGGCAGTGACATCTCCAGCTCATCCCTTGTTTGGGTATCAGCCAGCACGGCAACGACTTCAATCAAGAAATAGTTTTCTAAGATCTACAGAGACACTCGCTGGAACACCTCAGCAAGCAAGAGTCCAAAAGTGGCAGGCTCAAACCCAGAACCTCAACCAATGGCTGATGCCAAATGAGACCCCACCCCTGGGCACACAGAAGACTGGGTGACTTGGAAGGCGCTGAACAGACTGCGCTCTGGCACCACTAGATGCAGAGCCAACCTTAAGAAATGGGCCTACAAAGTGGAATCCACGACATGCGAGTGTGGAGAAGAGCAAACCACTGACCACCTGCTGCAATGCAACCTGAGTCCTGCTACATGCACAATGGAGGACCTCCTTGCGGCAACACCAGAGGCACTCCAAGTGGCCAGATACTGGTCAAAGGACATTTAATCAACTACCAAGCTTGCAAACTTTGTGTTTTGTCTGTTTGTTTGTTTTGGTCTGTTAGAAATGTAGTACAATTGTTGATGGATTGATCCGATAAAGACTAAGAGTTATTGGACCACAATGTTTGGATTGAGTTGGATGATGTTTTTAACTTGGCGATCTGTCTTTTATATGCATTTTATAACTTATTTATTATGTATGTTGTTTTTAAAATGTTATTTATTGTGTAGCATTGAATTTTTGCTGTTGTTAGCCGGTCTGAGTCCCTCCTCAGAGGTAGAGAAGAACGGGATATAAAAGTTCTAAATAAATATAAATAAATATATTACTCCAACTTTTCTTTCCTCTTCTTTGAGATTCTCTGTCTTTTCAATTTTATATCTGTTTTCTCCCTTGCTCCAACAAATCAGGACTCATTAAAATTTCCATAGAAGACTGCAAGTGTAAGACATGTATTTGTGAATGCTGTTTGTCACAGGGCCCCACCAGTTTTCTAGCTTATCAGCTGGGCTACATGGAGGTGACAAACACATATTTATAGCTTTTTAAGTTGTTGTTTCCTACTTCAGTAATATTAGCATAAATACTTCTCTGTTGGAAGACTATTGACCTCATGAGATGGGCTAAATTAGACGGTGAATGACAGTCCTACTTCACTTGCACCACGAAGCCCACTGGATCTCATCCAACAATGTCAAACTATTTTTTCTGTAGCAAAAGTGAACAGGGACTGTTGTACAAAGTCATGGAAGGCTTCCCATGTTGCATTGGCAACAATAGGTGGAAGCCGGGTGGCGGACAGTTCCCCCCATGGGATGGGTTAAGGGGAAAGCTGAGCGATGTGAGACAAGGGTGAAGATTCCTCATTCCCCTCGCTGGTCCCCACTGGATTCACCATGATCTGTGACAAATCCAGCAACTGATTCATGAGGTCCTTAGTCGGGCTCTGGACACTACAGTTCAATAGTGATATTGACAAGCTGGAACATGTTCAGAGAACAATGACACAAATGATCAATGCTTTAGAATGCCTTAGAAAGCTAAGTATATTTAAGCTAGAGGGGAAAAGAGGCTATATGATATCCACTTTTAAATATTTGAGAGGATATCCTAGAGAAGATTGAGTAGAAATGTTTTGGGTTACTCCAGAGACCAGTACATGAACCAATATGTTCAAACTAAGAGAAATGCATTCCCCCAGTTCATTAGAAAGAACTCTGGAAAGGTTTTCAACAATACAATAGGATGCTTAAGAGGGTTATGGACCCTCCTTTTCTGGGGGCCTTTAAAAAGACATTGGCTGTCCATTTCTCAAAAATATTTTAATTTTATATTCCTTACCAGGGGGTTAGAAAGTCTGGAAACTGCAACTGGTGCAAAGATCAGCAACCAGGTTACTAATTGGAGCTAATTATAAGGAGTGTACAACACCCCTATAAAAACAGCTCCACTGGTTGCCACTGGTTTCTGGTACCATTTCAAAGTGCAGCTCATCACCTACAAAGCCCTAAATGGCTTGGTCCCTGCCTATCTTCATAATCACATCCCTCCTTATGTTCCTGCACAAGCATTCAGATCTGCCAGGGAGGCACTCCTCACTGTCCCACCACCTTCACAAGTGCAGTTGGTGGGGATGAGGGAGAGGGCTTTCTCAGTGGTAGCACCCTGGCTTTGAAATGCCCTCCCTAGGGAGATTAGGTAGGCCCCCACACTATCCTCCTTCTGGATGGAATTGAAAACTTGGATGTTTGGACAAGCCTTTGAGAATGTCTAGTCCCATTGGTCCTCAATTAAGGCCACAGCACTACACTTTCACCCATATCCTAGTTCAATAGCTAAAATTTTCACTATCCTATTTCCTGCTTCTATTTGTCATCATAGGTTGTTGAGTGGTGTTTTGAGCTTAAACTTTATGTTATATGCTATTGGTTTTATCTTTTTTTTTTGTATTGTGTGTTTATTTTATGTGTTGTTTTAGGCACACTGTGCCATATGTAAGCCGCCTCAAGTCCCTTCGGGGAGATGAAGGCAAGGTACAAAAATAATGTTGTTGTTGTTGTTGTTGTTGTTGTTGTTATTTGAAACACAACAAGATGAGTCCACAGCAGACAAGATCACTCAGCTGGCTGTTGTATTAGATCACACATCAGACACTTCCCAAGTGTCTCGGACTGTGTGATGTATCAGCAAATAATGTGTGCACATCCCTTTCAGTAATGATCTCCAAGACCCACTCCCACCCCAGGATAGTTACAGCTCGAGATGAGCATTTCAGAAAGTACAATGTTTGGCTGACTGTATACAAACTAACATCCTAGTTTATTTATTTATTT
>NW_026844366.1:337130388-337144868 GCF_025583915.1 Anolis sagrei ordinatus
CCCCCCCCCCCCGAAACGAAATCCTGGCTACGGGCCTGTGTGTTCATATACAGTAATATAAAAAACAGCACAGTGCATCATCATTATAAATTAAAATATAAAGTACAATAAAAACATCATCACATTACACAACCCAATGTGTTACACAACCAAATAATGTGTGCAGATCCCAGTATGTTAATTTTGTCAGTGCCGATTGTGTTTAAGTGCAGGCCAAGGTCTTTAGGCACTGCACCCAGTGTGCCAATCACCACAGGGACCACCTTTACTGGCTTGTGCCAGAGTCTTTGCAGTTCAATCTTTATTATTATTATTATTATTATTATTATTATTATTATTATTATTAATAATAATAATAATAATAATATTGTTAGACTGAAATGTCTGTGGGCCTTTCTATGTCCTTCAGTTCTATTCTGTGGTATGCTTTTAGGCCAAATATAGGGCTCACTATTATCTATTATCTCAACTACCCCCATGGATATGGTGGTTGTGCTTTATAACACAGTTACGTCCCTCATTATGGTATATTCCATCTAATAGTGAGACCAATGAAAAGGAAAAGATAACAATGACACATGGAGAAGAAACACTTCCCCTGCATTCTCTTTGTGACTGAAGCTAACATGAAACTTGTTTTGCTCTTGGCAAACTGTCTGGCTTTGAACTGAAGAGACTATGTGTAGAAAAGAAGACTGGCTAAAAATCCCTATAATTTCCTTTCTCCTCTCCTTAGAGGCATTGATCTCCCTTGAACAGAACTCTGAAGAACAGTGCTGTCTTATGCAACAGATGCCTCAATTAGAGCGGCATCATGCCTGCCTGCCTGCCTGCCTGGGAGCATCATTTCATTTGGTCAGAATTCAGGCTGTGCCAACGTTCACCCATTTTGATTTGCAGGCCACAAAAAACAGGGGGGGGGGGGGAATCATCAGGGGAAAGCATCTCACAATGAGAGTATTCATCTCATTTTTCTTTCTTTTAACCTGTGATTGTCTTCTCTTTTATCTTTGATGCTGCTTTGGCGACATTTTTATTCTTAATGGCAGTGGTCCCAAACAATCAGGGACTACATAATGTGTTGGGAAGGCATCACAAGTCCTGTCAGATCCTGGCACATGTTAATGTCTCCAAGGGCATGTTAAGCCAGTAATGAACAAAAATGCATATAGGATGGAGGGTCTGAAGCAATCAGAAACCTAACACAATGGCGATATGCAACGCATGTGAATAACCAATGCTCAGGGAGTGAGATTTTTTTTTAACACTTTCCAGAATCATTCTGGGTAATTACAGTGTTCAGCAAGTCTGTGATACAAACTCCACTGTGGGGAATGGACTTTTCTGCATCTTCCAAATGTATATATTAAATTTACGTGCATATTACCTGTTTTGAGGTGAAAAAAAGGTTAACTCTTATGTCTGGCAAACTTCTCTCCAGTACTCTTTCCAGACTGAACCTGTAAGCTCTAGTCCAATGTTTCTCAACCTTCCTATTGCCGCGACCCCTTAATACAGTTCCTCATGTTGTGGTGACCCCCAACCATAACCCTAACATTATGAATCCCCATGTAAATAATGATCTGCACGATATATTTTCATTCACGGGAACAAATTTGGCACAAATATCTGGTATGCCCAAATTTGAATACTGGTGGGGTTGGCAGGGGGATTTATTTTGTCATTTGGGAGTTGTAGTTGCTGGGATTTATAGTTAACATGTAAACAAAGAGGATTCTGAACCCCACCAACAATGGAATTGAACCAAAGTTGGCACAGAAAACTTCCCATGATCAACAGAAAATACTGGAAGGGCTTGGTGGGCATTGACCTTGAGTATGGGAGTTGTAGTTCGCCTACATCCAGAGAGCACTATGGGCTCAAACAATGATGGATCTGGACCAAACTTGGCACGGATACTCAATATGCCCAAATGTGAACACTGATGGGGTTTGGGGAAAATAGACTTTGACATTTGGGAGTTGTAGATACTGGGATTTATAGTTCACCTACAATCAAGGAGCATTCTGAACCACCAATGATAGAATTGGGCCAAACTTCCCACACCGAACCCCCATGACCAACAGAAAATATTGTGTTTTCTGATGGTCTTTGGCGACCCCTCTGACACCCCTTCATGACCCCCTCAGGGGTCCCGACCCCCAGGTTGAGAAACACTGCTCTAGTCCTTTCTTAAAGCTTCCACTGACCCAAACCATCAATGCATGGGGCTTACACTAATCCAAACACCAAATCAAAGCTAATGGCCATAAATCTGAATATCATACCAATCTTAATACTGTTACCAGAGTGAGCGGAGAAATCAGTTTCCCACTCGCACTGGTTTGCCAACTCCAAGCAAGTTCTCTCTTAGTAGTGAATTTTTTTCTAACCCAGTAAGTGTGAAGTACTTTGATTTCAGCTAGATTTAGTTCTATTGAAGAGTTGTGGATTTCATCTTGTTCATCCTATTAGCTTCCATGGTTTCCTGAGGAAATGGCAACCCAATGACTCCTGTTAAGTGTGTCTTGAACAGTGTGTCTTTTCCGCTCACAGTATGAGTTTAGATGCAGGAAACTGCTAGACACAAAGAAAAAAAGGTGTGAGTCACAGGAAGGAAATGGGGGGTAACTGTCCGATAGGTGTTCGGTGGAAGGAATGTAATAGCAAAGTAGAAGCCAAACATGATGCAGCAATAATAAAACTGCATCTCAAATGATCCCTGCTATTCTGGGAGGTGTAAAAAGAAAGAGAACATTCCCAGCATGACCTAATAGAAATATGCCAACTTCAAGACAGTCTAAAGGTGAGTCAGGATTTTATGCGGTGCCAAGGCCCGCCTTATCTTACCTGCTTCCTATCAATTGCATGTTGGCCACGCTGGTTGGTGGAGTGCAAACATTTTGGGGAATGTGAGAATTTATTTCCCTTTACTTTTGATAAAAAGATTGCAAACATTGCCACCACCATTATTAATAGGATAGAAAAATTGCTATAATTGTTGTTAATTGCCTTCAAACCCTGGTAAATGTAGCTAGATTTAACTAACCATATAACTTTCTAAAATCACTATGAAGCAATAGCTGGGACCTCAATAATAATAATAATAATAATAATAATAATAATAATAACAACAACAACACTTTATTTGTACCCCGCTACCATCTCCCCAAGGGACTCAGTGCGGCTTACATGAGGCCGAGCCCAAACAACAATACAAGCAATAATCACAACAATACAAGCAATTAAAATAAAACATAAACATATAACATTATCAATAAGACAACATACAATTAAAACTATGGGAAGGCCAAATGTAAAATTAAAATTGGAAATAGTGCTGAACATGGACGAACAGGTGATAGTGGCGTTTGTGGAGAGACATATGAGCAGACCTAAAAAATGTAAAGTGCTTTAGAGGGACAAAGTGCTATGGGATCATTAATCCAGGAAGGCACACTGGAACAACCACGTCTTCAAGCTCCTCCTGAAAACTGCCAGATTTGGGGCCTGTCTGATGTCCTTAGGGAGTGAGTTTACACGGGGCACAATAGCCCTGTTTTGCCGCTTTTATTCGCTGCTTGGATGGGACCTGCCCTGTGTTGTCTGATGGTGCTCAGCAGGCCCCACATTCATCCCAAAGAGGAGGGTAAGCTCCAAAAGGCACTTCCTCTACCACCATGAGGAGGAAATGTGTTTTGGATAGCTCTGATGGAGCTACCTGCACTTTTCTCCCCTTTCCCCCATATGATGAGGGAAAAGGTGGCAGGCCAATGCACATTTTGGAAAATGGCATGCATAACCTTTTGGAAAAACACCTTTTAGAGATCCTAACTTTTTAAGAAAAGCATGATCTTTCAGAAAAGAGCCAAAAAACCTTTAGAGTAGAATCTTCTCTTGTGGTATACAATCAGATATAATTATGCAATATGGTTTCAGTTGTTAGACTGAATAACTTGCTATCTCTGATCTTAGGAAAACAGAGATTTGCCAGTGCATAAAAATAGAAGTGCTTCAGAGGTGTTTTTCAGTGCCCAAAAATATCTACCACTTGTTTTATATAATGCACTCAAAAGACAAAAATGAAGTTGACTTTGATAAAAAAAATAACATATTTGGTTTACTCACAACCGTCATGTGTTCAGCATAGACAGGTACAAAACCTATCAGTCCAGTTTCAGATATCTTTGAGATATTTTCCTGTGTCAGCTGGCCAGGGTATCTCTCTTGTAGCAAAACAGCTGTGAACAGATCACATAGTCAAAAAAGGAGGGGGGGGGGAGAGCACGTGTTCTGCAGCGTCTATAACTTCTCAGGATCCATAGAGTAAAGGAAGCTGCATACCAGAACATACATACAAGAAACAGTAAGCAACAGGATCATAGATAAATTTTACTAGTGAAGACATGAAGAAGGTTATTATTTCCAATAGCGCATTGCCATCTTTTCTCCCATCTGATGGGGACACACCCTGTCCCGTTGCCACCCTATGATGGGGGAAAGAGGGAGGGTGTGTGGGGCACCACGAGCCACCTTGTACACCTTCCCTTTTGCTTGTTACACTAGAGCCCTGAAACACCTTTTCACCACAAACCACAATCTTTCCAGGTAATCCAATAAGTAGAAGTGGAGTTCGCTCCCCAGTGAAATTAGGTTATCCACATCTCTCTTTCCTTCAGAAAGAAGTTTAAAATGTGGTTGTGGAACCAGACCTTTGGGTAACACGCTGACAAAGACAATGGTAATGATGACAATTCGTTATGGAAATGGACTATGGACAAGCTTCTGATAGAGTCTCTGGTCACAGAATTCAACTTATATTAGGCCATCAAGCTATAATGTTTTAAATAGTTTTAAATTGAATTGATTTAATGTTTTATTGATATGTAATTATTGTGTTTTATTATGTGTATATAGGGGCATTAAATCATTGCCGGCTGTAAGTCACCCTGAGTCCCCCGGGGCGGGGGGGGACCTTGATCATCCGACGAAGGGTGCAGGTACCTTACGAGCGGGTGATTCTTCCCAGTCAATATGTGATGAAATAAATAATAAAATATTAAATAAGTTTACCAATGAGTAGAAGTTTATTTAAAGAAGAGAGTGTGTGTGTATACACACACACATTCAAAAAAGAGAATCAAAGTTCTATAGGTTATTTCCAAGATAGCCTAGAGTTCAAAATCTTTTCAAATACAGTCTCCAGACTCAATCTATAAATATATCCATAAACAAGATAGCATAAATCCAAGGCAGGCAGCCTATGCCACATGTGAACTAGATGCAAAAACAAACTTAGAAACTTGAATACATGAATTCTGAGAACATTTGACCAAAAACCGAGAGCTATTCACCTGAATACAATGTTGATCTTTAAAAGGATTGTTCCAGCAGGAATCACTTTAAAAGGCCTCAATCCCTCCTATAACATAATTTTGCACACACCTACTTTTCCTCTACATCTCCCTAATTCTCTGGAAAAAGTGAGTCCGTTTTTGTTGCATGCTCTCCATAATTCCAAGTGTCTTGCCCTAGACAAACATTCATCTCCCATATTTCTCTCATACTGCACTTCTTGCAAGTTCTTATGAGAACTGATATTGCTTTCTCCAGTCCCGTGGGAACTGCCAGGAGATTCCAAAACAACACTCTCTAGTCTACTTCTATCCACCACTGGGACCTTTGAATCTATCCCAAGATCCCCTTCATCATCTTCAGAGCACTCAGAATCTGACCAGGCTATAACATTTCTGGCAACTGCCAGCAAAATGGCACAGCTTGAAAGGGCTGTGTGAAGAGGTCCATGGTTATATCTAGCTATGTAAGCTATACATCCGAATGAAAGAAGTGCTTCCTGATGGTAGCACCAGTGACAGTGTTCAGAATAAAACCAAAGCTTTCCACACGGACACCTAATTTTTTTGTTTTTTTTAGCTCCCCTAAGAATTCAAAATTTTGATCCACTTTTTCAAAATACAGTAAGACCCACATATCCATGGGGGATACATTCCCAGTTGGTCCATAGTTACCTGAAAGACCAAACACCATCAAGTTGCCTTGAAGGACTTAGAGATTCCTAGAGAAGTGTCCTTTCTTAGATTTTACTTGGTCCTCCAACATGACTTAATGGTACCTTTTGGGCAAAGTATACCACTGAATTGCTTGGAAGGCATAGCAAGTTCCTAGGGAAACCCCTGTCACAGGTAAACTGCATCGTGGATATGGGTTCTGTGGAAGCTAATGAGTATTGTACTGCTGAACAATATTTTCTGATCACTCCTCTATTTATTATCAACAACTTCTCAGGAAACTCCCTAAGTGATTATGTAATAAAACAACAAAAATAATAAAACATGTAAAGACCACAAAGCAATAAACAGCGTGACTAAATTAGCAGCAGGTATGAATATATTAGCAATTACATTTCAAAGAAGACCATATATCTCTGGATGAAATTGTCTTATAATATGTGAAAAGGGAACAAGCTAACTGAGCTTCTCCGGATGGAATCCCTGGGACACCAGTAGGCAGTGGATTTGAAATATTATCAGTTCCTTGTTGTACTCATAAAAAGAAAGGTTATATGTGTGAACCACTCATAATAAGAAAGTACTGTGATATAACTAGAAATGGATGAGAATGTTGTTTGGCTTGTTGTTGATTTTAATAAGAATATGTCAATTTCTTGACTTGAGGTATTAAAAGCAAAGAAAGCAAAGCCTACAGATTGGCCCATCAAGACAGAAAGTTGTGCATGTTGAGCTGCAAACAGTCAGAGCACTACAGTGCTATAATGTAATGTTTTAGGAAATTCCATAGGAACCAAGATATATAGACAAGAGACAGTTCAGGTACCTTGTCTCCAAAGCTTGCCACTGCTAGGAAACTTTCCAGAGTACTATCAGCCTTGTAGCATATGACCTACGCTAGTGTTTATTTTGGTCTTTAAGTGGGTGTGTCCAGAGGCTGCTGAAATAATGGTTGTGTGAGATGCCTTTTTGTTATTGTACATGTCTTCCTTTTCTCTATGAAAACTAATAATTCCAAAGAGTTTTCATCCTGCCTGATCCCCATTACTATTCAATAATGGTTCACTTTTGTGGTAGGGAGGTAGGGCTTCTCTAAGTAACCCTGCTTAGAGGAGTCCTTCCAAGCAACCTTGCAATCTAGCAAGTTAAACATGAATAACTTTTTCTGAATAAATATTAAGTATGAATGCTCATGCTTGGGAAAAGAAACAGTATTCAACAATATATAATGCATGGTAATGACAACTCTAACCAAGCATAATTTTACCTAATTCTGCCACAGAGGTGGAAGGACATGGCTAATCTATCATGATAAGATTGGCTGTTGAAATAGCACAATTTTGCAGGGATTAATAAATTAATGATTTTGAGTAGAGAAATGCCATCAAGTAGTTTTAATTATAATAATCATTATCATCATCATCAAAGTCAGAATTGAAAAGTCGACAACAGTTTCCAAGTGTAGGCTATGCAAGGAAGCAGACGAAATGATGAATCACATAGTCAGCTGCTGCAAGAAGATTGTGCAGACGAACTACAAGCAGAGGCATAGCATCATCGCTCAGATGATCCATTGGAACTTGTGCCACAAATAATATCTACCTGCAACAAAGAACTGGTGGGAACACAATCCTGAAAAAGTTACAGAAAATGAACATGTCAAACTACTCTGGGACTTCTGAATTCACACTGACAGAGTTTTGGAGCACAATACTCCTCACCTCATGATGGGGGGGGGGGAAGTATGGATCATCAATGTTGCAATCACAGCGACAGCAAAAGCTACTGGAAAAGCTTATACGATATGAGGATTTAAAGATCGAACTGCAAAGAATCTGGCACAAGCCAGTCAAGGTGGTCCCAGTGATGATTGGCACACTGGGTGCAGTGCCTAAAGACCTTGGCCTGCACTTAAAAACAATCGGTGCTGACAAAATTACCAGCTGTCAGCTGCAAAAGGCCACCCTACTCAGATCTGAATGCATTATTTGACAATACATCCCACAGTCCTAGACACTTGGGAAGTGTCAAACGTGTGATCAAATACAAAAGCCAGCATAGTGATCTTGTTTGCTGTGTACTTATTTTGTTATGTATCAAATTATTATTATTATTATTATTATTATTATTATTATTATTATTATTATTTCTGCTACAACATAGTGACTCGCAATATGGAATTGTCCACTCTGACAGGGAGCTCTGGCGTGGGCTGGTCCATGAGGTCACGAAGAGCCGAAAGTAACTGAACAAATAAACAACAACAAAATGCACCTTGCCTTTCTCCTGTGTTACATTATATGTGGGTACGGAAAGCCAACTATATGGTTAATCAGATTACAAGAGGTAATTTTCATTTTCCAGCTACACTCATTGACAACATTTCTAAATCATTCTACTGAAAGACGGGAATCACAGAACAGCACACCACAATATTCTGCAACAATCTTGTCTATAGTTATTATTTTTTTTGAAGAGTAAAAATATAAGCTTTCTGGAGTGCTCAGGAAAATAAACTGTGATGTAGTCAAAGTACGTGTAATTGCTCAATATTTCCAAGTAGAAAGGAACTGACAGTGTTGCCTATATGCAGCATGTAGCCAGGGGGCTGGGCTTGGGGGGCTTCAGCCCCCCCCCCCGAAATTCTCATGGTGGTCCGCGAGAAGGCCTTACTGGTACATTATTTAAACTGTTATGTTTATTCATATCATGATCTGATCACCATGCTCAATATATCCCATATGCATGGGGGTATTGGGATAACGATACAAAAGGTTTGCTAAGGTAGACCCTCTTTCACTCAGACTCAGCCCCCCCCCCCCCCGAATCAACCTCAGCTCCCCCTGAAATAAAATCCTGGCTACGGGCCTGCCTATATGTATATAGACAACACAGTCACTTCCTGTCTACTTTATATATAATAATTCTATATCTTTTAATTTAGCATTGTGAATTAGATTGTATTTCTTGGTTGAAGGCTGAAAAGTTTCTCTTAACACAGAACAAGTTCTTACAAAAGCGTATATTTGAAAAGTTACATTACTGTAACAACTGAATTATTTATTATGTAATTGGCCTTTTCCCCCTTCTTTTTTCTACATATGTTTCCATTGATCACTGGAGAAGCATATCTGTGTGAATGAGGATCATAATTGGATTTTTTGTTGTTTAAGAAAATTTTGAATCCTTTTAAAATAGCTATTTTTTTTTAAAAAAAAGAAAAGAATATATATTAGAAAACTTTAAGAAACACTGTTGTTGTCAATCTCCTCTATGGGGGGAGATGGGTGGGGTATAAATATAGGAAATAAATAAATAAATACTTTATGGAATGAATAGATGCACAGAAAGGATTCTAGTTAAGATTGTAACCAATATATAGGGATACATACAAGCTGCCTCTATTAGGAATGATGGCAATGAGAAAAAGCAGAGGTAAGAAGCTTCCACCTGATAAAGTATCCTTTGGCCAAACTGGGGAACAAAAGACAGCCTTCCCCCTTTTGTCAGCCCAACTGGAGTCTGGCACTAACATGGGGAGCCATTCTGGGCACTTGAAATGGAGGAAAATACCAGTAACCAGTTTAAATAAAGGATTAAGTGCATAAGGCTCTCTACAGAGAGATTGCAGCAGACTTTTTGAATTCGACTGGAAAGAAGTGGCGGTGTCCATGTTAAGTAAGAAATTAAGTGGATAAGGCTTTCTGAAGATAGACTGCAGTGGTCATTTTAAAATCAGTCTTTGCAGATACTCTTATACTCTTAATCCCTTACTTAAAACGGCTATCACTCAAGTACCTCAAATGGCTCACATTTTGCTAAACTTTGCTAAGGGAAAAACTTTGCTAAGGGAAGAAAAGAAGACAAGGAAGAAAAGATTATTTACTTACTTATTTCACACATTTGTGCCCTGTCCTTCTCAACCGCTGAGGGGGGACTCAGGGTGGCTTACAACAGCAACAATGTGATGCCAGTACATACAAAAACACAATAAAACATGACATAACATGATAGATACAAACATTAGGTTAAAATCCATTTAAAACATTATTATCAACCATATTGCCATATCCGAGTCTGATTCAGCAATCAACGACCCAGTCCAAAGCTTGTCCATAGTCCATTCTAAAACATTGGGATTGCTGTCAAACCTGCTACCCAAATACCATGTTTTGAGCTTCTTCCTAAAGGAAAGAAGGGATGGAGTTGACCTAATTTCACTAGGGGGCCATCACAGAGAAGGCTCTTTCTCTTGTCCCTACCAAACGCATTTGCAAAGAAGGCGGGATCAAGAACAGGGCCTCCCTGGATGATCTTAAACTCCAAGGTGGGGCATAGAGGATGGCAAGAGAGAGGTAGTAGGGTGGAAGCTTCTTGTCACTTTTTCTTCTCACTGTCTTCATGCTCGTCCCTATTCCAACACTGACCCATGTATAAGTTGATCCAGGTTATCTGGGGTGACCTTTTGTCAAAAAAATCTTCAATTTATTAATGAGTATGCAAGGAAGTAAAACAAGCTTTATCAGTAAATGCTAATATCTTTAGACAAATCTTAGGAAGGCATCATGTTATCCTGAAATTGATGCATGAGATGAATTAGGAGACATGTGCAGCAGGAAAGGAGGAAAGAGAAAGAATGTGTTTAAATTCTGTAGACATTTACACATGATGTTACTCTCTAGTGAAAGGGCCTCGTTCCAAATCTCATACTCCCCTGACATGATGTCACTGAAGATAAACAGTGTATTATAAAGTACAAGCAGTGGAAGATGTTTTATGATGTTGCACAAGATCTTATGTAAGGCATTTCATAATCGCTGCAAAAATGGAAGACTTTCTTCCTTGCACATCAGCCTCTCATACAAGTTAAGGGAGAAAAGCCCATCTGCAAACCGAAGGATCCATGCCCTTTGTTATAAGGAACACAACCACTGCAGTAAATAGTAGAGGTGTGCAATTTGGCCAAAAGACATGCCATTTTGAGGCCCATTGTCAGCCGACCCCTCATTCTGTTTACCTGGAAGATACTTGAAAGGGGAGGGGTTTTCAGTTTTCATCCAGCAAAGATACTTCCCATTGGCTACAATAAGACGCTTTTAAAGATTCAATTCTCAGTCATCTTAAGGCCTATCTGTATGAAACCTATCTTAGTTTTAGACCCCATTTACAATGGCAGGCCTGACAGGCTTCAAAACAATTTGCCAATCTACTATTTTTTTTAGAATCATTTTAAGTTTTAACCATTACATTTTTAAAAAAACAAGACCAACAGCAAGAGAAAGTTCTTGGACTTGTTGTTGCCAGTTGTGTCTTTTCTCATCCAATCAGAACATGGACACCACCAGGATTTTTACTGTCTGAGAAACAGAGATAGAGAAAAATTTCAACTCCCATCATTCTCTGAGAGGAAGCATGATGTCCGCCCTATCCAAGTCCTGCTGGGAAAGCGAGTTCCCAGAGCCCACTCTGGAGGAGGAGGGAGGAGGGAAGAACTTTCCAAGATGGAGGCTGCTTCTGCCAAGGAATATGGCAGATCCCTTCCTCAGGTATTGCAGACTTAAATGCTTCCTCTCTTTTCCTCTCCAGGAATGATAAAATCTGGCTCTTTTAATCAATTTTGCCAGGCTTTTCATCTCCCTCCTCCCAATTCTGTTTTCAGACATTATACAAAATGGCCCACCGAAAATTACAAATCATTTTCATTCAAACTGATTCATGCCCAAGTCTAGTTAACAGTACCCACATTTTATGTGTCCATCTTTGAAGGGAAGTGCATCTTTCCTTTACCCTGATAGCACTATCAATTTTGATATTCTTGCAGAATTGGTGTAACAGCTTTTGTCAAGTAAGTAAGCAGTTCAGCCCTCTTAGATGCCATCAAAAGGTAGCAACTGAAACATGGAGGTGCATGGTGTATGTAGTGGGACATCACAGAATTCAACTGAGTAGTTCTTGGGTTGTTGTAGGTTTTTCAGGCTATATGGCTATGTTCTAGAAGCATGGCCATATAGCCCAAATGTTTCACCTGCATTCCTAAGGAATCTTGGGGTTTGCAGTCTGGTGAGGTACTTGGTATTATGTGCTAGAGAGTCCTATGACCTCGTCAGATGGTCCAGTTTTGGTGGCATTTGCCAGTTCTTCATCATATTTGCATCTGGAATCACCACAGATCATGGTGAATCTGACGGTGCCCAGCATGGGGCATGGGGAACCCGTTGCCCCATGTTCCACATTGCCTGGCTTCCCATCTACCCCAACTATGTGGCTTCCTTCCTTTGAGACTAATACAAACACAGGAAGCCTCCTGTGTTACTGCTGCTGCAGCATATGCCAATTCAACTTCAGTTTTGCCATGGAGCTTACTGGCTCCCATCCCACAACATACTATTTATGATGGGGCTCCATGGCAAAACAGAAGATTAACTGCTGCAATGAAGGGCATGGGATGACGGGTTTCGCATGGCAGGCACTGTCAGATCCATGATGATTCCAGCGGCAAATGTGATGAGTTCCTTAGTCCATTCCATGAACTAATGTCCTCAGGCCACCCAGAGAAAAGAGGCGTTGAGGATTCATTGTTGTTGTTGTCTGCCAACAGGTCATTTAACATGCAATTCACAAAGTTATTTTTGACATACTGTGACCCTAAGGCTAGACTTCTTGGCAGAATATTTTCAGAGGGGGATTGTATTTACCATTTTCTGAAGCTGTGAGAATGTGACATGTCCAACATAACAGAGTGGGCTTCCATGGCTGCGCAGAGATTTGAACCCTGTTCTCCAAGTGTCCTAGTCCAATATTCAAACTACTATACCATGCCGGTTCTCAAGTGAATGACTAAATCACTTTAATTCTGTAGTGCAGACAAGAATTCAGAGAATTTGAATTCTAATTCAAGGAAATCGGCTTGAACAATCATCCAAAGAATTCTAAGTACCATGCCGAACTATAAATCGAAGGATTCTGATAAAGCCACAGCAATTAAAATGATATCAGAGTGATATGAATGCACAGTATAGACATACCTCTTGTTTCCTCCTCTGACATCAGGTAGCATTTGATGCAGAACTACTTATAATTCCATTCCTTACTTCATGTCCAATCTTTAACTTTCCATCATCAGCTTGGAGCAGAGGTTGAACATGGGATGGCTATGTTAACATGCCTAACTGTCTACGTGGGCCTAATCCTAACTGGGCTAGAATTCAGAGCAACTTGCAACTTTTAATGTGGGTCAATGCAGTGTTAAGTTTAGCCACCATGAAGGTGATTTGGGCACCCTTTGTGTTAAGTAGTTGCTGTGGATGTGTCCAGAGGTGCAGCAAAGTCCATGGAGACAATGCTGACAACTGGGTGAAGACTTCAAAATGTAACTCAGGAACCAGGTAGCAGAGGATAGGATGATTTGGAGGTATCTCATTCATAGGGTTGCCACAAATCAAGATTGATTCAAAGGCAGTTTTTTAAAAAAACAAAACTTGAACATTTTTTTCCTTTGCTAAAGACAATAGCAAACTTCTCTCAAAAATACAAATGCTTTTTTGTTTTAGTATGCCATCATTTCAAGTGTCGTTATCATTCAGTGAGAAAACAATAGCATTTTAGGACGAAGGAAGTGATATTTTACAGTGCTAGAGAGAGAAGTTGATTTGTACATTGCATTTCTACACAGGCATGCAAATCCAAGTACTACATCAGTATGCCACACAAAACGTAATGCTGTTTTTGTTTGGTAATTAAAATACAAACTATAAAGAAAACACATTAAGGAAAAATAGAAATAATGTAGTGGAAGAATTTGCAAATATAATGGGGGATGAATCATAATGCTAACATTCTATAATAATGACTAAAAATCCTATAATACCACCTTGTTTAGAATTCCAATAATGACTGAATTATTTTTGTTATTTCCCCAGTCATTTTTTCAACCTTCTGTACACTGAATATAATTTGTTATTTTGCTCAAAATGGTTGGATCCAATAGGTTTATAATTCATTTTGTAATGCTGCTCCTTTCCTCTTTTTTCTCATAAACAAATCTGCAGATACTGGTATATCTAGTACAAAACATGTTATTGTGTGCTAGGATAAAAAAGAAAAGATTATAACAGATTTCAGACGCATAACTGGGCCCACCATCCATGTTCAACAGGCATTTCTTACAACTAGTTCTATATAAGGCAGTGGTAACATATGGTCCAAACAGTAAGAGATGCCTCAACTCATCATTTTAGGACTGGGCATTTTGGTCATGAGTCGCCTATGACATCTGAAGAAGGGAATACATCACCATGTTCACATTTCTAATAGTAAAGCAGGTAGGGTGCTATATCTCTGAAATGAGATAACGACATACATAAGAGTGAACTTGTGCAGTTTGGGGTTCAAGAATTAAAGTATGTAGCTCATATTATATCTATCTATCTATCTATCTATCTATCTATCTAT
>NW_026844366.1:337144933-337194449 GCF_025583915.1 Anolis sagrei ordinatus
AGTATTTGTCAAGTCTAAGCTCCCCCTTCAGCCAATAACTAACTATTTGCTTCTAATTGACTAAAAGGACCAATGCTATTCAACTCTCTTGGACTAAACTTGCCAATTATATTTAGCTTTTCCATTGGATAAGAATACAGTACCTTCAATACCACCATTACCAACTCTGCAAAATCAATTGTAGCCACATTCCCTTAAGAAAATTCTAGCAGGTTATTATTGTTCTGTTTTTAAATAAATACTATTAATAGATACAGCCTCAAATAAAAACACAACCCAAGAATGATGGGTGGCCAAGCTTGAAGGAAGGCTGGGGAATATATGATGTGGAGACTGGTAGGTAAATTAATCCATCACATCCTCCACAGCCTCTCTGGGCACCAAGGGCCTCCCAAAGCTGTGTTGCCCCTCTTCTCAATCATTCAGCGGCCTCCCCCGTTGTCCTGCCCTTTCCAGAAATGATGGCATCAGTTCCCATGACTTTAAATAGAGCTATTGTGTTTAAATGGAGATAAATTATGCAGGCTGTTTAGTATTGTTTGTTCTGCAAAATGCATTACATACTTCTTTTTGTGGGTTTCCAGCTCCCCATGTCTCTCCCTTGCCGCTCTTCATGGTTGATTAATAACAGGGAGCAGTTACACATAGTCGCCCCGCGAGCACCATGAGTCACCGCACATGGATACCAATATACTTCAGATAGGTATATGGCAGAATGCTCACCTAGACCTTACACCTCAGTTAGATAGCTTTCATAAAGTGCAAAGAACATTGTCAATGAACGAGGACTTGTACACCAGGAAGCAACATATACAGAGTGCTCGATAGAGTCCAATTAGATAAAGTTGCAATGATCTAAAAGTGCAAAAAGGATTACTGCACCCCCACAACCGACCCGGTCGTTAACACGCCTAACTTAAAGTGCGAGCTATAGAGGGGTATGGTAAGGGGTGCGACTGAAACAACATATTGAGATAGCACTGTGGACTAGTAAAACAATGATGGAAAATCCTTGGCATGATACTCAGTATTGCCCAATATGTGAGAACCCCCCCCACACCACCCCCCCCCCCACCCCCCAACTGGTGGATTTTGGGGGAAAGACCTTGACATTGAGGAGTTATAGTTCACCTACAATCAAAGAGCATTCTGAACCCCACAGATAGAATTGGGCCAAACTTCCCACATAGAACCCATGACCAACAGAAAATACTGTGTTTTCTGATGGTATCTGTTGGGACCCCTCTGACATCCCCTCATAACCCCCCCTCCCGGGGTCCCAACCCCCAAGTTGAGAAATACTGGCCTAATCTTATTCTTTCTTCATTGCAACGACTGATCCAAGGTAAGGAAAATCTTGAATTATTTCAGTGTCTTTGTCTACTTTTAAGTTATGTATAATCATCTGTGTTTTTTTCCCTTAATGTTAAGTTGTAAACCTGCCTTTGCATTTTCATCAGCAAGTCCTTGCTATTTTCTGCTAGTAGTATGGTGTCATCTATATATCTCAGATTGTTAATGTTCCCTCCTCTAAATTTCATACCGCCTTCCTTCAAGTCTAATCTTGCTTTACCTATCTGTAAAGCCAGCATACAAGTTGCTGTCAGCATTCAAGAAAAGTAATCGCTTTTCCATTTTGCACCTTTTACAGAAGTGAAAGAAAACAGGTTCTGAATCTACAAAATCCCTCCAAGGACATCCAGAAAAATCTCACCATTTCACAGTGATGAGATACTAATTTGCTGGCTGTATGGTTGATATTCTTTTTCAGATCAAGAATGAAGCAAATCAGAACTTCAATCTCTTCTCCAAATCATGTCCCATTTCCAGATAGATATAACCATTCATCCTTGGAACTAAGGTTGATGCTGAGGACTTTGCCCAATTCCCATGGGCCATAATTCTCATGGAACACAACAGATTTTCCACAGTCCTTGTTTTCATAGGAATGCTACCCCATCCACTGGCCTCCACATTAAGGCACCACTTGAAGTGATGGCTTGGCTTTGTTTGTCACTGGAGGGAATTAATAAAAGGAACATTTGTGTTTTCATTACACATATGGGACTGAACTCACTTGAAGTGGATTTATGTTTGCAGGAAATACAATTGAGCTATACATTACTGCACAGGGGAGCCACAAAATGGCACTGCACTTTGGGACTGATGTACAATTGGATCCAATGCACAATGGGATATAGGCTAGGGAATGCTAGAGCACATCAGTAGAGGCAATGCTCAGCAAATCACTCTTGATTGTGGTCTCATATGTACTGTATCTACACAATTCACTAACAGGGCTCCTCATGCCTCTCTAGATTTCCTGGGCTTAGTAGGAGAAAATATGTATTATCTATAAACATGGCCCATATGAGAAAAGGACTTAAAGTTCCAAGGGAAATTTTCTACCATGTCCTCATATTCTTCAGTATTTGAGTAAACAGAATAGTCACCAATATAATTTAGCTGATGCACTACATGGTCAGCAAATTTCCACTTCTTGTCCATATGTTTTATTAAATAGGAGCATATTCTGTTAGTCTTTGACTATCACAAAAAAAGAATACATGCTTAGAAATATACCCCACAAGCATCAGACTTGTTTCAGTAATGTTTTAACAATTCATATCCCCTAAATTTTCATGATAACTCAATTTTGTTGAAATACTCTAGTTAACCAAAAATATTTAAGGATATTCCCCATAATCATCATACAACACAGCAATTAGTGGTGCTGGTTGGGGATGCCATTTGTGATGCCACTCCATCCAGTGCATTTTTTTTCCACTGTGACAAAATCTGAAAACTGTAGTTTTTGAACCTTATAGATAAATTTGGGACTTATCTAACATAAAATTATTACATGTTATTTTGCACAAAAAACTAGATATTTCTGTGGAGAAAACAAAATTTCTGGATCAGGAAATGCTGTTTTCTGAACAAAAATACCACATGTAAAATTTTGTACAGAATAAGTCTCAAACTGTGAAATTCTCATTGGTGCAGAATTGTCTCATTGGAGATTCCCATTCTATACAGATAGATAGATAAATAGATGGACAGATAGATAGATAGATAGATAGATAGAGCAGTAAAGGGTAAGTATAAGTAACACAATAGATATATTTTCAAATATTGTGTTCACCCCTACTCTGAACTGGATCTGAACCAACTGAAATGCCTTGAATCTAATTCAGCAAATTGGACAATAAAGCAAAGCTAGATAGTTTGTTTTCAATATGCTTAAACAGCAACACAAAAGGAAACCATTAGGATGGGAAGAAGAAGAGGAATGGACTTTGATCTGTGCCAGCCTGGTTTCCAGTTAGAGGCAAACTGCAACATGCTCCAACCACAGTCCTGAGTTATACACATTCATTCTTTTCCTAATTATCTTTTATTAATTTTGTTTGAAGCTGGTGGTAGGTATAAGATCACAGCCTGTAAGCAGTTGATTCTCATTAGTTCATTGAATTGGGCTGATGCAACCACCAGGTGTTCCCATAATTATCCACCTATCCAAACTCTTACATTCTCATTGTTTGCACATTTTTTCAGATTAGGTTAATATAAACCTTATTAGATATTTAGAAAAAGAGTGGTGTAGATTTCTGAAAGTATGGAATTTCTGCGCTTAACATCAGGATTTACAACCTTTTTTTTTTTCATTACTGTAATTTTCAAAAGTCCAGTCAACAAAATGACAGCAATTGTCATTATGGAGAATTTGAGCTAAAATTACTGAAATTATGAAGCCCATCTTTAAAAAATCTTGCTGTCTTTCAGAGATAGACAAAACTGAACTCCTGGCCAGCATGGGTACCTTTTTGATACACTAGTAGGAGTTCCTGCATGAAGAGGAAGGAGGGAGTTGATCTCTTCTTCTTTTTTCTCATTATGCAGGTGTCTCTGGGATGCCCTTGAAGGCCAGGAGCTTGCATGAAGCTCCTTTTCATCAAGGGCCAGAATCTTCATGCAATCTAGCTCAGAGAGGTGATGGCAGTGACAAAGGTAAGGGACTATCCATCTCATTTTCCTGTGTTGATAATGTAGGAAAGGGTGATGGTGGTAGTACCCCATATGGAAAGTGGATGTCTGAATCAGACCCTATCCAGCTCTCCACACTGCCCCTGTTTAACAGCAGAATAACCCACAATACCCACCAGAAATACATTTAAGGACAGTTAGGAATCAATTCAGCAGGAGTCTGGGTTTTCATGCTGGTATAGTTACAAGCAAAAACATTTAAACCCTATTTTTAATCCTAACTATAGCCTTTGTAGCCTTGTATCACATGGATTTACCCATATGTCGATCCACTGTTTAACAGTTGATTCATTGGGTCTATTCTAGTTAAGAGTAACCAAGATACTTCCGACTGATATAATATTGTTATTAGGAAAATACAGTGCTTGAGTACCATGAGCTAGTTATATGTAATCAGTTATTTCCAAGTTCTACTGACATGAAATAAGTCTGTTATTGGGATGCCATAGATGTTGGGGGCATCATAATAATCATCCCCTCACACATGGAGCTGAACTTTGCTACTGCTTCAACACTGCCACCCAGTATCAGCCTAAAGATATTGCACTGGTGGAGTTTATTATTCTGATCGGACCATTCTCTGTTTCAACGCCTTGAATTGTGGCCAAGATAATTAGTCAATTATGATAGTTCCAGCATTTCTTTGGAATTTATGGAGCCCTACAGCTCTCTACATAATAATATTTGTATTTGTCTAATCATCTCTTTTAATTCAAAAGTTCATTATCATACAACTGCTGTATTATAATTTGGGCAAGATCTTCTGCCGCAAGTAGTGTGCCTTTGCATCCAGAATCCTAGTGCAAGCTGTCTTAATGAAGCAATTAAATTAATTAAGGTGATGAATGCACTGGGCCTCCATTTCTTTTTATCAGTAATCAGCAGGTCAGTTAGCTTGTAAGAAACAGTCATGACAATTTTTACATTCTGGAAAGTCGAAATTAGTGTCGGATCTCTAAGGGCAAACTAAACAGGAACTTATTAAGGGAAGGTGTTGAGAAACTCATTAACCAAGGGAGGGGGTGCTAGCAGAAAGAACAAAGTGAGAAACCTAAGACTGCCAGCTTCAAATGTGTTACATCTCTGTGCAGATAATTAAGTACCATGTTACTGCCAAGAGTAAAATCAAATAACCAGTTCATTGGAAGTGGAACAAGAATTTTCAGTGAGTACCCAAGAACAGAAGCGTTCTTGCTTCTTACTCTGTATCTTTTATCCCTTGGTTTGATTCAGTCATCTCAGGTGGCGAGTCACTTTGGGTTTACCCTGATGAAGGAAAACAGGATATAAATTTATTAAAATGTAATACTTAAAATAAATAAGAGCCGGCAGGCAATTTACATAACTAGACAGTTACACTGAACATATAAAACACAAGGAAGCTGGGATTTCTGAGGTCCATGGTTTAGTCTTGCCATGAACATAATAGTGTGCATCTTATTGATTAGTTCCAGCTAGAATTCGGACAGGTAAGCTGCGCTGGAAGAGGAGATTCCATCTGAACATTAGGAAGAACTTCCTGACTGTGAGAGCCGTTCAGCAGTGGAACTCTCTGCCCCGGAGTGTGGTGGAGGCTCCTTCTTTGGAAGCTTTTAAGCAGAGGCTGGATGGCCATTTGTCAGGGGTGATTTAAATGCAATATTCCTGCTTCTTGGCAGGGGGTTGGACTGGATGGCCCATGAGGTCTCTTCCAACTCTTTGATTCTATGATTCTATGAATAGAATCTATAAGTAAATAACTTTGATTCAATGGGGCTATTCTAGCTGGGACTAACATTTTGATTTAGGTCATTGATTCACTATATACTTAATAGATACCCTGAGCCACTTTAAGTCCCAACCTCGGGGGGGAAACTGGATCATCATCACTATCATCATCATCAGGACATCCCTCATGTTGCGTCAGCTCCATTGGTTGCCAGTCTGCTACCGAGCACAATTCAAACTGCTGACTTTAGCCAATAAAGTCCTAAATGGTTCCAGCGCAGCTTACCTGTCCGAATGTATCTCCCTCTATGAGCCGACAAGGAGATTAAGATCTTCTGGGGAGGCCCTGATATTGATCCCGCCTCCTTCGCAGGTGCAGTTGGCAGGAACAAGAGACAGGGGCTTCTCAGTGGTGGCCACTTGGTTATGGAACTCCCTCCAGAGTGAAATTAGATCAGCCCCTTTCCTCTTGACCTTTAGGAAAAGCCTGAAAATGTGGATGTTCGATCAAGCATTCAATGAATAATCTGTCAGTGCAATAAGAAAAAATGAAATAGTGCAACGACAAATTGGAATGGTCACAGACTACAATATTGGATTGCATGATTTTAAATAATTGGTTTTGAGGTTTTATTATATTTTTATTATTATTTTAATGTTTATATTTTTATTATGTGTGTTTTTGGCATCGAATTGTTGCCTATATATATAAGCCGCCTTGAGTCCCCTATGGGGTTGAGAAGGGTGAGCTATAAATACTAGGGCTGGGCGGTTTCGTTTCGTTAATTCATAATTCGTTAATAATTCGTTATTTTTTTCAATTACAAAACGATAACGAACCATTCTGGAGCAATTTTTTAAAAAAACGAATTTTTAAACACGTTTTGTAAATGCTTCGTATTTCATTATTGTATTCGTTTCGTTATTGTTCTGAGGTTGTTTCGTTATTATTTCCGCATGTCTGGAGCAAGTTTTTTGTTTAATTAGTGAAAAAAAATTATAATATCACACCAACAGTCAACAACAGAGGGAGAGGGAAGCTTCAGAAGTTTTTGGAGGTTTTTTAGCGTATTTCGCGGTCGCGTCCGCCATTAATGAATCGATTCGTTATTGTTTCGGAAATCGATTCGTTAATGTTTTGTAATTTTTTTCACATTTACGAAATTTCGTAAATACCGAACTTTTTTAAGGGAAAATTTTGTAATTATTTTAAATATCGAAACAAAAAAAACCCCCAAATACAAATCGATTTTAGAAACAAATTTTTCCGTTGTTACCCAGGCCTAATAAATACATTAAAGAAATAAATCATCATCATCACATTAAAAACCATCTATTAGCTCTTCTGTAGGAGAGGGGGTGCATATGTGCAACTTGTATACTCAAAATCCTTGACTGCAATCTCAGACATTATTCTTTTTCAAGGTTTTCTTTTGCAAAATAGATGAGAGCTACACACTCTATTTTAGATTAGAGCAGGAGTGGGATCCCTCTTAATGTGATTTACATTTAGAGAGTTCTGGCTGTTCATGACTACTTGCAGAACGAAAAGCCTGGCTTCCTTTCTTCCATTGTTCATTTGTTTGCTATTTACTAAAAGCATTTTTACCACATTCACTGGGGGAGGAAGGCTCCCTGAGGGACAAGGAATTGGGTACAAGCCTGCTCTCAGCCTTCAAACTGAGGATGTGTCTACACTTTAGAATAAATGTGGTTTGGCATCACTTTAACTGTAATTTTTTTTGTGTCAGAGGAAACTTGAGAAACTGCCCCCAGTGGTGCAATGGGTTAAACCCTTGTGCCGACAGGATTGAAGACTGTTAGGTCATAGGTTTGAATCTGAGGAGAGCACAGATGAGCTCCCTCTGTCAGCTCCAGCTCCCCATGTGGGGACATGAGAGAAGCCTTCCATAAGGATGGTAAAACATCAGAACATCTGGGTGTCCCCTGGGCAACGTCCTTGCAGACGGCCAATTCTCTCACACCAGAAGTGACTATAACTCTCATGACTTAATACTATGGAGACCTGAGAGTAGTATTTTTACAAGGCCTTTAGCTTTCTCTGCCAAAGAGTGCTTATGTTTCACCAAACTACAATTTCCAATATTTCAAAACATTAAGCTATGATGTCAATCTTAATTAATTCTACAGTGTAAACGCACCCTGAGAGTCATAGTCCAAAGGCAAACAGATTGAGAGGAAGGAGAAGAAGGGAAATTCAAGCTGTCATGAAGGTATAGAACATTTATTCTGGCAAGCAAGATGGGTTGTAGTATCCACTTCATGGTTGCACCAACATGTTTCAAAAGAAGAAAGTAGGTTAGAAGGGAGTGGCAGAGATTAGGGAGGCAATGGAAAGACACCCCACTCTGTCAGGCTGAGGCTAGCAAACACATCAGCCTTGCAATGTTTCCAACTGGCCTCATTCACAAGGCCTTCAAAACCAAGCACTAAGCCTTTGGTGGGGGAGAGAGAGAGAGAGAGCAAGAGACCCCAAGGGCCACCCAAGGGGCTTAAGGAGAATCCATGCCTAAGCAGCAGGGATGGCTGGGGGTGCCACAGAGCCCTGAGGTTGCTGCCACCAGGAATAGTCTCTTCTCCCCCTGCCTCCCCACCCAGTCTCTGGGGCCCTGAGTTCCTCCAGACCTTTTCATGCAGGTGAGTTTACTTGCATGCTTCAAATGCACTATCTCCTACAGAAGACCTATCTAATGCACACTTCAATTTGACAATTAGGAGGACTGTAGGAGGACTCAAGGCAGCTTACAACTCCAGCAAGGTTCAATGCCACTTAAAACATAGTCATAAAACCTATCCCATGTACCAAAACCAGTTTGAACTGTTAATAAAACACATAGAATAACAAGAGATTAAAACATATAAAGTGCACAATTACATTCATCCATAATTCAGTAAAAAAAAAAACATTGCTTGAGTAAATATAGTATACTATATACAGTACATCCATAACTCCTGCAATTCAGGGCATTCTAATCTTGAATTTTTTTTTCCAAGTTCAGTAATTTTTTGTTGGTTAAAACCATTCACATCTTTAAAAAAATAATCATGTGCTTTCTCAAAGTGTCATCACCTAAGCTAAAGAGTACCCTCCCAACAAAAGTTCTCAGTCATGTCTGGCAGGTTGGACTATTGATTTCCCATGGCTTACTCATAATAATATCCCATTAATGTCACCCAGCATGATGTTGACTTCCTCTCTGTGCCGAGACCATAACGCTGACTCATATTCCATTTGCCATCTGCTGTCTCATTATCTCCAGACAGACAGCTAAAAAACTTCCTAGTTTCTGCATCCTCCCCCCCTCCCCCATAGATTTAACATTTTTGTAGTTCCCTATCTCTTTTGGGGGGGGGGGGGGTTGTTTGTTTCCTTCACAGAAAACCTTTACCAGGTGAATGCTTCTATAACACAGTTGTCTCCAGGGTTGTCATTAATTCTATTTTGTGATATACCTGGGGAAAAAGAAGTAGAAAGGTTGTTAGCAAAGCTCTGAGATCTCTTGTAAAAAGCAAATTTCCACCTCCGCATAAGGCTGACTTTGAAAATTGTTCGTTTTTACCTTCAAATTGTAGTTTTCCTTTCTTTCAGATTATGAAATGGACCTAACAATACTGATCTCTCCATTGTTTGTTTCCAAATAAGACATATATCAGAAGATCCAGCTTTGTAGTCTCGTCACATTTTCAAATAAAGCAATCAACTTTCTTCCTGGATCTTAGCAATTACTGTTTTCTTTTAATCTGAGGGCTCTTTTGTAAATAAATAAGCAATTGCCTACTTTTTTCTTTTCTACTGAAGAACGCTGTCCCCCCCCCCCCCCCCCCCCCTTTTACTCAGACTATTTATAGGAGGTCTTTCTGTGTGCCATGCTGTCTTTTTGGGCTAATATGACCAGGAACAGCACAGTCTAACCTCTGCATGATGAAAACTTTGTTTTTCTATGTTTTACAAAAATGAATCTTGAAAGCTAGCTCAGGAGCATCTATCTATCTATCTATCTATCTATCTATCTATCATCTATCTATCATCTATTTATTTATTTACAGTATTTATATTCTGCCTTTCTCACCCCGCAGGGGACTCAGGGTGGATTACAATGCACATATACATGGCAAACATTCAATGCCAATTAGACATACAACATATATAGACAGACATAGAGGCAATTTAACATTCCAGTTTTTTCCAGCTTCATGAGGGTATGGTCAATTCCAACTCCATTCCGGCCACAGGGGGAGCTGCTGCTTCAACCTCCGTTTGTGGCAAGTCCTTTGATGGAGTACTTCCTCATTCTTCTGCACACTGCTGGAAGGTTTTATGGTGTTGTAAATTAGTTAAATTAGTCTCCCCGCATAAAACAGTACCTAAATTTCCTATTTGACAGACACAACTGTCTTTCGGGCTGCATAGGTCAACAGAAAGCTAGACTAATGATGTTAAGGCATCAAATGGCTGCCTGATTGTAAGCTACCTTGAGTCACCTTCAGGTTTGAGAAAGGTGGGATAGAAATAGGCTGACCGAGACCGCCTTCCACCTGGAAACCAATGCCCTCACTGCGGAAGAAGATGCAGAGCAAGAATAGGGCTCCACAGCAACATACAGACACACAAGAATATTGGAGGACAATCATCCTTGGAAAACGAGGGATCGCCTAAGTCAAGTCAAGAAATAGTGTAAATAAATAAATCAAATAAGGAAAGAAATTGTGAAAGGAAGCCTTGGGGGTAACCAATGGTCCTAGAATGTGCCATAGTGTTCCGGTCTCTATAACCTCTGATAGGGTACATCTACATTATAGAATTAATGCAGTTTGATGCCACTTTAACGACCATGGCTCAATACTATAAAATCCTGAGATTTGTAGTTCCATGAGGCACCAGCACTCCTTGGCTTCAGACCTTGTAAAACTATAACTCCCATGATTCCACTGCTGCACCTCTTATGCAACTCTGGCAGCTACAGTGGTGTCAAACTGCATTAATTCAACTCATAGAAAGTCTTAATAAAGAGAGCACATATTCTAAGGCTAAAATCCCATGCTGTGTGCTGGAAGTAGGCATCTTAACTAACTCTTTTGGGCAGAGGTATATACAGGTGAAGCATTACAAAGCTGAGCTTTACTTTGTATTTAATCAATCATAGTGTGAGAAGACAATTTAATCACTCCCAAATGCACTGGAATCACGTTCCATTTCCGCCAATTTCATAAAGCCTGTGAGAGAGGCATTCATCCCTAACATACCTTTTAGACATCAAATCAGAAAGCTTGAGAGTGTGTTGTTGAAGGCTTTCATGGCTGGAATCACTAGATTGCTGTAAGTATTTTGGGCTGTATGGCCATGTTCCAGAAACATTCTCTCCTGACGTTTCGCCTGCATCTATGGCAGGCATCCTCAGAGGTTGTGAGATCTGAGACCTGCCATAGATGCTGGTGAAACGTCAGGAGAGAATGCTTCTGGAACATGGCCATACAGCCTGAAAAACTTACAGCAACCCAGCTTGAGAGTGGTTGTGGTGTCTTCTAGTTTAAATATCCCCTGCCTCAACTTCCACTTTGGTTACTTTTCTGGTATTTTTCAGTGGTAATCTTATTTCTTATTTATTTATTTAGTTCAGATATTTATACCCTGCCTTTCTCAACCCCCCCCCCCCAAGGGGGGGGCGCTAAGGGTGGCTTCCAGCCAGCAACAATTTGATGCCTCCATGTGCACATGATAAAATACATAATAAAATCCAATAATTACATACAGTTAAAAACATTAAATCAATTCAATTAAAATCTGTTTAAATATAACAGCCTAGTGGCCTTATCTAAGCCGATTTCTGTGTTTAGAGACTCCATCAACCTTGTCCATAGTCCATTTCCACAGTGATTGTCATCATTGTCATTATCATTGTCAGCATAATTACCCGAAGGCCTGGTCCCGCATCCACGTTTTTAACTTCTTTCTGAAGGAAAGGAGGGACTTAAATAACATAATTTTCCCAGGCAGGGAGCTACCACCGAGAAGGCCCTGTCCCTCATCCCTACCAAGTGTGTTTGCGACAAAGGTGGGGTTGAGAGTAGGGCCTCCTCAAAAGATCTTAAACTTCAAGGTGGGATGTAGATGGAGATACATTCAGACAGGTACGTTGGGCCAGAATTATATAGGGTTTTATATGTTAAAACCAGCACTTTGAATTGTGTTCAGAACTGGACCGGCAGCCAGTGGAGCTGACATAACACTGGGGTGGTATGCTATTGTTGTATGCCTTCAAGTCATTTTTTTTGTTTTTTGGTGAAATAATATGGAATTTTGTTACCAGATTTGGAGATTTGGTCTCCCAGTGACCTAGTCCATCACACAATCTACTACACATGCTATCTACCAATCCTATAAATGAAACCAAATAACAAATTTATTGACGTAACTTTAAGTAACACATTATCTCATGCTCATCAAGTATGTGCTATAATAAATGGTCAACGGCAGCAGAACTACATTTCTGCATCTACAAAGGTGTCATCTTCAGGTCACATGCCATAAAATCTTGGTCCATGTCCACAACCTGGAAGTGCAAATGATCCATTTCCATTTGTTCCGCAAAACAAGCCAGGGTATAGGAACCAACAAAGTGGTCCTACTCCCTCACTTGTGTTGACAATGTTCTTAATCTTCCTCTGACATTTACAACCCACTTCTTTCTCAGTAGGAGAGGAGTGTCACCATCTCCTTGTGAAGCATCTATCCACCCATCTACTCATCCATAATTTTATTGTCTGGGTGTGCAATTTTTGTAGTGCAAATACACTCCAGACAGTATGTCCTAAAATAGTTTTCTCCTTGCTTCCCGCACAGTTGATGAGTAAAGTCATTGCATGCTATTTATCTTCTTTCCTGCTCAGCATACATAATCTTCTGCCACTCATTTTCAGATGCTCATTTTCGTTTAATTATCATCACCTGAAATGGCTCATCTCGTTTGCCTCCCATGTACTCTATAGTCATCATTTGACAACGGTTTTTTCCCCCTGAAACAGGATCCAGACATCCTTTTTTCTATCCCAATTATGAGTGATAAGTGATAGCAATCAACGGAGAACTGTACTACTTATGCCAACCTATTCAGAAACTTTTGGCATCTGATGTTGAAAGCAGCAATTATTAATGCTAATACAAACTGCCGCATATATTCACCCCCGTTCTTCTCCTTGGTCTCACATCCCCCTTAGATCTTATCATTGAAGATAAGAATTATGCTCTTTTAAAAAGCATCCACATAATGAACATTTAGAAATTAAATCCAGTCCAACATTTTGGACTGTATGGACAAACCTGGTGGCAAAGTTGTCCTGTTGTTGTTGTTCATTTGTTCAGTCGTCTCCGACTCTTCGTGACCTCATGGACCAGCCCACGTCAGAGCTCCCTGTCAGCCGTCACCACCCCCAGCTCCTTCAAGGTCAATCCAGTCACTTCAAGGATGCCATCCATCCATCTTGCCCTTGGTCGGCCCCTCTTCCTTTTGCCTCCTTTCCCCCCCAGCATAAATGTCTTCTCTAGGCTTTCCTGTCTCCTCATGATGTGGCCAAAGTACTTCAACTTTGTCTCTAGTATCCTTCCCTCCAATGAGCAGTCGGGCTTTATTTCCTGGAGGAGGAAGACAATTATGCTGGGGAAAGTAGAAGGAAAAAGGAAGAGGGGCCGACCAAGGGCAAGATGGATGGATGGCATCCTTGAAGCGACTGGCTTGACTCTGAAGGAGCTGGGGGAGGTGACAGTCAGCAGGGAGCTCTGGCGTGGGATGTTCCATGAGGTCACGAAGAGTCGGAAGCAACTGAACGAATGAACAACAACAACAGGACAGCTTTGCCACCAGGTTTGTCCATACAGTCCAAAATGTTGGACTGGATTTAATTTCTAAATGTTCATTATGTGGATACTTTTTAAAAAAAGCTGTCCTACAGAGCTGGAAAATCTCTGATTCACAGAATGATGGTCAGGGTTTCCTCATTAATTTGGCCATAGAAGACAAAATACCATTTAACAGATGAGATACAAGCTGTTTGATAGTTAACCTAGCTCTATGAGGGATTATGAAAACTGTTATTCAGAAGACATAATCTTCCTTCAGCTTTCCCTCTCTTCCTCCCATCCTTGTTTTCTTCATCTTCATCTTTAATTCGTTTGCTTGGCTGTAAGTTTGTATGTGTGGCTGAACCTTGTAGAGTCAACACATGTAGGGTTACTGTTGAGAGTAGCAGAAACTTCAGGGGGTGTTTGGGTTACTGGTTGGTGTTATTTCAATTTCTTTGACAAACACAAAAACGTGAAATTGGAAAAGTGTTATCTGAAAACATGCCCAGAACTCACTGATGGATCATGTAACTATAGCACTGATTTTAAATACCACTTTTGAATATTCCAAGTGCATGTACTGACACAAGGCCAAAGTATTGCATCTTGTGTCTAATTAAAACAGATTCATTTGGAGGTTATCTTCTACATGTTTAAATCTGATCCACTTCCAAATTGGATTGAGGCCCCATATACACTGCAATATAATACATTTTCAGAATGCAGTTTGGCTGCATTGAATATATTTTTTTTATTTATTTCCGGTATTTCTACTCCGTTCCTTCTCAACCCCCGAAAGGGGATTCAGGACAGCTTATATTTGGCAACAATTCAATGCCACTACATATAACAAAGCAATATAACAACAATTAAAACAGTAAATAAAACATTAATTAAAACAATAAAAACAGTATTAACAGTGTAGACTCATATCCACTTCAGTTAAGATGCATTTTGAAACTGCATTATATGGCTGTTTAGATGGGGTCTCCATCTTGCTCAGTGGGGCACAGGCACATTCACAGTGACAAATTAGAGTTGGGTAATATATTTATATGACTATTAAACTATTATAACACAAGCTTTTAAAAATCCCAAGATGTTCACTCTATCTGGGCATAGCTTCAGATGGGAGAGAAACAGATAAGTACAAAAATCATCCAGGCTATTTACAGATTAGACAAGGATTGATATAATACTATGGGCCTGAGTTTCCAAAGACTGAGCAGGGCTCTTGGAGGTCTCCATTCAGAGGACTGCTGTAAGTCAAAACCAACATGATGACAACAATACGACAACAATGCTGATAAAGTTGGAGGGATCTGTAGTTAGACTAAGGTCTCAAGATAGTAAGTATGAAGCTATCAGGCATCACTTCAAGGGATGCCTTGATACCAGTCACAAAAGACATAATCACACTCACTAAATTCAGTGTCCTAGGATGCTTCCAACCTGTTTTGGGGATGGAGTCCCATGCTGGCCATCACACAACATTGTGTGACTTGCGATGGAGGCCTTGCCTCCAACCAGGGTGGAAGTGTCTGTGGACACTTCCCTCACAACATGGGAGGCTTCCTGTGTCATGCTGGTTCCAATGGAGCCAGCGCAGATAATCCCTAGAAAGGCATGTGTGATAGGGGAAGCATTTGCCAGAGGGAATTGCACATAGGACAAGAGATTCACCCCACTTCCCCTCTCTTTCCTCCATGAAGCCAGGCAAAGTGGAATGCTTTACCTAGCCTTTGTGATAAGGTCATGAATGAGCTATCCATTGTCTTTAGTCAAAACATAAGGGTCCAGTGGCAGCTTGAAGATGAAATACAAAAGAGACATATGATCATCACATGAACAAAACAAACAACTAATAAATGTGACATTTATAACTATTATGAAAAGTCAAGAAATGAAAATATATACAGAGCATAATGTCATCACATGTAACATATAGAAAGGACAGTACATGTATGGCAAGAAAAAACCCAAATCTATCTACTAAGCAGCATGGAAATCCCATATCAACAAAACTGGAAAAAACTGGAAATTAGATTTAGATGACATACAAAGCAAAGACAGTCAATTGAAATCAAATTTGTGGTCATTAACTCATGAATCACAGAATTGTAGGATAACGTGGAGCTAATGTAGTCCAACCTCATGCTGAATGAAAATAAAAGAGGTTTTTGTCACCTAACCAACCCCCGTTATGTGTGGTTAGTCTCTTTGCTACAATCACTTTCAACAAACAATGTCTTAACAGAAGTTTTCATATATCCCTTTGACCTTGTCCCAGTTTGTTATTATTTATTTAATGTTTGTGCTACAATAAATATATTTTGCACTGTGCTGGGTATCTTGTGTCTATCATGCAGTACGAATTCCAGTTGAATCCATTTCAGTTCCAGGTGCAATACAACAAAAGGTAGGAAGTCAAAGGGGAAGATGCAAATACTTCTGCAAAGCACTGTAGCAGCTATATTTCCCTTTTCTTAAATGAGATTCAGATATCTTTGGGCTGGAGGAGGGGAAAGACAAAATTGCTCCATGCATCACTTCTGGCCTACAGATTGCTTGTTGCAGAGACAGAGGACCAATCATCCCCTTGTTTTTCTCATCTCTGTCCTCATCCTCAGAAATATTCTTGGCGAGAAAGCAGAGTTGGCTGAATATTCTATTCATTGATCAAAGTCAGCCTATTTTCTAATTTGAACATTGTCAGAAAATAATTGAATGACAATTAATCATTTCAGCTTTTGGAAAATTCCAATGGTTTTTCAGCTGCTGTGTACAGACTTAAAAAAAGTTCCATAACTCATTTCTGCCAAGAAATGAATATGCAGCCAATTGGTTTTAACAACAAGAAGTTAATGAAAACAGTGATTTATATTTTAAAGGAAATTAATCAATTACCACACACACAGCAAATCTGCAACAGTCTAAAACGCATCTTTCTCATTCCATCTCCAGTTATTACAGATTTTCATCCATAGAGTGCAAAGCCTAACCTCAAGTGAATTGCCTTTCTGCTTCTGCTGCTTTTCTCACCATCGCTCCTGTTTCTATTTCCAGCTTTTCTCCAATGTGGAAAGCTAGGACAGTTGTTACACTGTATTGCAGTTAAGGGTTGGCACACTTCTAAGACTGAATAGCAGTATTATGCAATATCCAGTATTGGAAGGCCATCATGACACCATTCTGGGTGACCAGAAAGGATGACACTTAATTCCTGGCCTCTAATTCTATTAATTCTAGGCAAAGATGAAGCAGTTTGGCACATCATGAGAAGAAAGGAAAGCTTAGAGAAGACAATTATGCTGGGGAAAATGGAAGGAAAAAGGAAGAGGGGCCAACCAAGGGCAAGATGGATGGATGGGATCCTTGAAGCAACTGGCTTGACTCTGAAGGAGCTGGGGGAGGTGACAGTCAGCAGGGAGCTCTGGCGTGGGATGTTCCATGAGGTCACAAAGAGTTGGAAGCAACTGAACAAATGAACAACAACAATTGTATTAATAGTCCAAACAAGAATAGATTCATTGAATCGATGGGATTGACTTGTGTGTTGACTCAACATTCAACAACTAAGATAATGAATTTACTAACGCACAGAGTTTGGGACAATGTCAAAGCTGGAGTGAGTTTAGAGGGTACATTTCTTGTCCCTTTTTGTCCATTACCCCCTTTTCTCCAGGATAGCCCCCAATTATTCAGTGAATTACTGTCAAACTGAGTGGATTTATTTCAACTGAAAAACCCTACATGTTTTTAGCAAAATTTTGGGAAGCACTAGGTGCATGAGGTAACAATGGGAGTCTCAAAAGCCATATCAGACCCCTCTTAAAGACCTCATGTGGCTCACAGGCTTTATAATGTCCATATCTGATGTTGATATTACTGGAATATAAATACTAGTAGGCAGAAACTGTTACAGCAAGCTGTTCCCTGAGAAATTCAGAAGCAAAGATGCAGAGATGGCCATTACCTTGACACCTTTGAAAGGAATTCGACAAATTCATTGCTCCCAGTATCCAGAAGTGAAATATTATTTTTTTGCTGCAGTCAATGAAACTTTATGTTGTTTTTCAAAAATGCTTTAATACACATAACTCTTACAATCTAACAAAATGTCATAAGGCCACATCTTACATGAAACTCCATTCTGATTATAGTCAGCTCTCCACATTCACTAACATTAGGGGCGTAGGACCCCTCACGGATATGAAAAAAAACATGAATGGAATTGCAGGGTTTTTCTTTTACATGAGAAAACATCTCCCTAAGAAAGTCTACATTTTCCAGCATGATTCCATAATTGACTTCTGCTGAAAACTAATGACAGAATCATACTGGAATTAATAGAGATTGCTAGAAATAATATTTTAATCAAATCTGTGAACAATTAAATCTTCAAAAAGTTACAATTGCAAATGTAGGGATTCAGCTGTACATTCAAACCATAACACTAAAGATGAGATTGTCTTGTTAGAGTACAATAATATATTATCCATCCATCCATTTATCCATCCATCCCTTCCCACCTTCCTTCCTTCACAATGTAGACATCCATGCCCAAAGTAGACCTTGGCAAGTAGCAATGCCCTAAGGCCCCTTCTCCACTGCCCTATATCCCAGGATCTGATCCCAGAGTATCTGTTTTGAGTCTCCACTGCCATATAATCTGGGATAAGCAATCTGCGATCAGATCCTGGAATATAGGGCAGTGTAGAAGGGGCCTTAGTGTCCACCTAGTTTAGATGTTTCATAGTGCAATGGCTGCCGCATAAATGTATTTTAGGAGTTATTAATATAGATGGGACACTGACCTCAAAGGAATACTTTTTTTAATATGGTAGGAGGAATGTTCTATGACAGAATGTCTGCTTTTTCTTTTAAGGTTTCTGCTGTGTTTAGGCTTCCAGTCTGCATGTGATATCATGAGATACTTCAGATTTGTCTACACATTTAATCAGAAGTCTCAGCTGATTCAAAGCTGCAGACTTGACTGTATTAATTAAAATGTAATTGTCAAATCTCATAAGATCACATCCTTTATAAAGGTAGAATTTTAATTGTCACCTTGTGTGTTTTAGATCAATGGGGATTCTCTCTTCCTGTCATCTGCTCCTCTCTTTCACATACACACACAAGTCTTAAGGGCAACTAGATTGCTCTTTAGATTGGGGGCACATCTACATTGACCAGCACTGATCCTAAGCAGACAGGGATATACACACCAGTGCATCTCAGCAGACTGTTTTCTGGTGTCTGTCTAGCTGGAGATACTGTGGTTCCTGGGTTTGGTCCTGACTGGCATTCAGCAGATACTGTGGCCATTGTCCCAGCCTTGAACTAGTTCCTGGACATTGCACAGCAAAGCTAGTTTGTTTTAATCCATTTTCAAACTGGATTTTAGTGTCTGTGGCCTCAGAAACACAGGATCAAATAAGTAGGGACAGACATTGATAGCTATAAATGAGCAGGTTGAGTATGTGAATAGCAATAAAAATATAAAACTTGTTATGATGATGATGTGCTTACTTGCAAATAAGTATTTGAAATAATGTCTGCCTTTGGTTGGAATTCTGTTAGTTATGGCAAGGGTAGAGTCACTGAGGCAATGGTTACATATATTGGTAAATGTAGTTGATTCAATGGTTCTACTCTGAGACTGACAATAAGACTGAGGACTTATATGTGTTACCTGAGTCACTGAGTGAAATGTATGAAATGGGTCTGTTAAGCCCACTTAATCTGCAGGTTGAGGCATTTTTTGTTTAACCATCACTATCTATTTCTTTATTTTAATTTCTGTATAATTGTATCTTAGAAAGCATACGTACATGCAAAAACAAGGCATTCATTCTCGAGCACCATGGCACTATGGCTACCTTGATCAGTGGACAATCTGCATCCACCTGATTTGCAATGTACAAAAAGAACACATCACACAAGATATTTGTAACATCTACATTTACCCCAGAGTAAATGTAGTAAATTGCCCCAGAGTTACCCCAATGCAGTATGGGACCACCTCCTTACAGCTTTTGTTGTCCAGGTGGCTGGCTGGGCTGAGAGCGTATTGGGGCTGCTTCTGCTACCACCATCGCTCTGTCACCAGCCAGAACTAGCTCCCTTGCAGAACTTTTCTGGCAATGTCAATTCTGTTGGTTGCATAGCTGGATGCCCTGTTGTGATATTATCAGAAGCAACAAGACCAGAAAGCTTCTGTGAGGGCTCTGCTTCTGAATGCTTCTGGCCGGCAACAAAGCAGTAGGTCTGTTGGACATGTGGACACTGGATTAGACTGGATCCAACTGTTCCAAAACACAGGGCTCACAACATCTTGGAAGCTCAGATCAACTGTTGGAAGCAAATCCAACCATATGTCAAGTAAACTCCCTGCAGAAATTGCAAGGGAGTCCATTTTATTTGGTTCATATAGCTATGATCTAAGAGACTTTCAGAGCTATAGTTCTAATTGCATCCACATAAATATTCCTCCCGATCTAAAAGAAGATGGCCTAATGAAAAAGTTTCTGCTTTTCTGACCTATCTGCTGCACCAGCTCGCACAATAAGGCCTGAGGGTAACTTGTTCTGGTGGAAGTGAGTGTTCCTTTTGCTTGAAGGAGTTTAGTTTCACTTGAGTTGAGCCTGATGTCACATTTTTAAAAAATGCAGTGGTCCAGTTACAAAAGAAGAAGAATCTTTTCCATTAAAACACAGTTCCATGATTCTCTACCGCACTCTAGGATGGAAACAATTTTCTCTTCAAATCATCACATTAACAGTGAAAGCTGTGGTGGTAGGGATATCAGAATGTTCTTTTTATGCCACCATGAGCACCCTGATAGAGATTTAGTGTGGCTAATCACAATGGCGCTTCAGTGCACAGTCCCACTGGGGAAAGTCATTTTATCAAAGTGACAGCTTGTTGGTGCATGGATACAGCTCCTCTATGACTTCCATGTCATGTTTGGTCAGTTTTTTCTGGCAGGCAGCGTTCTTGCTATGACCCACCTTGAGGATGGAATGAACAGCATGTGGATTTTGGAAAATCTATATGTATTTGCTTAGTTTAGGGTTACATAAAACAACATGGCAAATTCTGAGGTGGGCAGGTTAACAATATTGAATTGTTGATACAAAACCAGTCTACTGTTGAGACAGAGAGAGATATCCAAGGTTCTGAACCCTAATCTCAAAATAAGTTCCATACTTTGAAGAGTACCTTTAACATTCAAATGAAAAGACAGAGTAGATTTTCCATCCCCACTGAAAGAAACCCACTATCTGGTTTCTGGACAAGGATTTTGTAACTCCCTCATTGTTGTGCACCTTCAAGTAATTTCTGACTTATGGCAAACCTACCTGCTCATTGGAGGGAAGGATATCAGAAGCAAAGATGAAGTACTTTGGCCACATCATGAGAAGACAGGAAAGCTTAGAGAGAATAATGCTGGGGGGAATGGAAGGAAAAAGAAAGAGGGGCAGACCAAGTGCAAGATGGATGGATGGCTTCCTTGAAGAGACTGGCATGACTCTGAAGAAGCTGGGGGTGGTGATGGCTGACAGGGAGCTCTGGCGTGGGCTGGTCCATGAGGTCATAAAGAGTCAGAAGTGACTGAATGAATAAACAACAAATCATGGGCTTTTATTGGCAGAATTTGTACTGCGGGAATTTTCCCTTGCTTTCCTCTGAGGATAAGAAAATGTGATTTGCCCAAGTGGGTTTCTATGGTTGAATAGGGATTTGAACCTCACTCTCCCAGGCTCCTAGTCTAGTACTCATACAACTACATCATACTGGTTTTCTGTAACACCTTGCTTCATTCTTTCAGTTAATTAACACTAACTGCCTTTGCTCAATATTTAAGGTACTACCTTTGCATACTGCAACACCCTAGTCAGTGTTAGTTACTATGGTAAAGAGGCAAAGGAAAACCAGAATTTAGGAAAATTGCTTTTGGGGGGAAGCACAGTTTCCAGAATGCCTGAGAGAGTTGTATCCAAAAATAACTTTTCCTCACTCAGTATCAAACAGTTCCATCAGACATATGATGATAACAACACTACAAAAGACAATGAGTGACTGTGTTTGCTAATAGAGAGGCCCAATCATCTTTTCAGTGATAGATAATTTCCTGGCGAATGAATCAGAAGGAATGTGATATGATGGAGTAATAGACTACTTCCTAAAAGAAGGGAAGAAAACAATTTAGTGGTGATTAAATGCACAATGCTCCTCTTTTGTCCCGCATTGGAATGTCTTAAATGCTTCACAGCAGTTTGTATAGAATGACACTCAAAACTGGGCTTTGCAGTCTGAAAGACCTCTATGAGCACTCTTCCAGACAGCGGGAATTCAGCTTTAATTTCAATTACTGCACACTTACTCAATAGGTGCTCTGCCTGAAGAAAGTTTTGGCCACGGATACATGCATTATCGGCTTCAAGGTGCACCTCACTAAAAGCTTTTTTCCTCCTGACTCCCATCTGAATCCTGCCTCAGTGCCTTCCACATAACAAGGAAACTATGCCAACGGCAATATAGCCGGTAAAATTAATAGACCTTGGCTCTTACTGTTGCTGGAACCCTGTGCTTTGCTGGGGCTTTTAAAATTTAAATCAAGATTGCCCGCACAGTAGAACTGATGGACCAATTCTACGGTTCACTCACTAAGGCAAAGAGGGGATGGGTGGAAAGACCTTTGTACACGTGCAATGGCTTGCCATTCCACAGGGAAAGCAGCCTGTTCAAGCATGGGGTACTTACACGTTGAAAGGCCTTAAATAAGAAGAAGCACGCGTGAAGGGATTAATGAGTGGGAGGAAAGAGTTGAAGTAATGCTTGGAAGGAACAAGATGGAGGAGGCCAACCAAAATGGTAAAATACCTGGAAACCATTTCCTATGAGCAGCACTTAAGGAGCTGGACATCTTTAGCCTGTAGAAGAGGAGGTCAAATGGTAACGTGACAAGTATCTGAAAGGATATCATTTTGAAAATGAAACAAGCTTGTTTTCTGTTGCTGTAGATACCAGGACATAGAACAGTGGATACAAATTTCAGGAAAAGAGATTCCATTGAAACATTTAAAATAACTCTTTGATGGTACCAGCTGTCTACCTGTGGATTTTGCAGACTTGGAGTGTAGTGGAGTCTCCTATTCTGGAGTTTTTAAATAAAGGCTAGATGGACATCTGTCAAGGTACTTTGATTATGTGTTCCTGCATGGCAGGGGGTTGGATTGGATGCCCTTGTGGTCTCTTCCAGCACTTTGATTCTATGATTCTGCCTTGATTCTACATATTCACATGTTCTGCCCCAAAATCCCCTGAAAGCAGAATATCTTCACCTGGAAAAATGAAGGGAAAATGAAGTGAACAATCCACATTTGTTCTATCTACTTTTATCATAAAAGGACCAAAAAATGAATTGGAGGATAGGAAAATTAATTCTTGGGTTTTTTGTTTTTGAATATTTAGCTTCAATTGATTTTCATTACTTTCCTCTGCAGTGCTTCTTCACATCAGACACATTGCCTGGAAAGTGCTCTACCATTCACAGCATATAGACTTAGGGAAATCAAAGTCACTAGAAGGCTATAGTCCAGGTTTCTCTCCTTTCATCCACCCAAAGGTGATAAGCAAATATGTGATGACATGATACTCAGGACATGGTGAGTGGGTTTCTTATTCTTAAAATTTAAAAAAACCCAAACTGAAGTGTGGAGAGGGTATTTGTACCATTAATGGTTGCATTTACAAGGGAATTTCAGTAAGACTTTTTATGTGTTTGTGTGACAAGCAAGAGCTACAGAAATTCTTCTCTAGAAAACCATTACATGTACAGGAGCCCTCTCCATTTTCCAGCCTGGTAGCCCAACTATAAATCGCACTGGCATAATTCCCCCTTCAACCTCATGGCCTGTTTGGCTGGGTCCCGTGCCACTGTGGGTCAGCCAAGTAGGCTTTAGTTGCCTGATTTGGAAACACATAAGATTTTTTTTATTTCCAAGTTGAAACCATGCAGCTCACATGCATATTTGTTTGTTTGTTTGTTTATATTTGCTTTCCCTGCATTAGCACATTAGCTAGGATGGGGCCATTAAACAGTTGTTCTTGTCACAGGATAGTGCATGGAAAGGCTTGGCACAGAAGACATTGGTGAGCATCCATGAGTGCCTTTTGGGGAAAGAAGGATCCCCAAAACTAGCCGTAAGCATGTCACAAGAAAGCTGAGGAACAAACTTTGGGGTTTTACTGTGGAGTAGACCCCCCCCCCTTGAATTGTGGGATTTTGTGGGAGCTTGGTCCTGGTGTGACCATGGGGGATGTCATTCAAAACGTCTTGCCTCGGGGCTAAGGGGGGCTTACACATGGAGGGATCTTGATGACCCTTATTCATGAAGGAGTGGGGACATCAGAAAGTCTAAGTCCCAATTCACCAAGAGACATTGTTATAAAACATTATTTGGCAGAGAAAAACTAAGACGTTGTAAGGCTGAAGCTCCCATGAATGGATCATGTGTACTTATTTGTAGACACCACCTTCAGACAATTCACAAAGTCTCCCAGATGCAGTACGGAGAAGGCAAGAAGAAGAAGAAAAAACCACTAATAAGAAAAAAAGATTTACTCCCCACCACAAAGTGAGAAGCTGGACTTATCCTGCACTGAAGGAAGGAAGGGGGTGTTGAAATCTGGACCAAAGAGAGAGATGAGGGGAAAGGGCAAACTTAAATAGTCTCACCACTCTGACCTCTGCTAGTGCTGAGTCCTGGTATCCATTCCAGGCACTCTTTTGTATTCTGGTTCCACATTCAAGGAGACCGTCAAAAAGCCCCCTCCCATTCATAGCTAGCTTTGCCCTGCAATCTGGGTTCAAATTATATGGTCAGTGCTGCTTTTCATAGGGTCTTCATTCCATGATAGCAGCATTGAGGATGAGCTGCTTCTTCTGTTTCAGAGCAAACAAGGCATAGATCATCTGTGGTGAAAAGAAAATATGTGATTCCTCCACCACTTCAACATTCTCGCTGTCTCAATAAATGTCAGAAGCAGCTTTCCTCCTCCGTCCCGCATGGTTTCTCTCATGTTGAAAAGCAACAGATGGCCGTTGCATTTTAAGCTTAACAAAATCTTCTCACCATTAAGTTGAGAAAATGCCCTAGAGCATAATTGGTGCTCCTTAATTGTCTGGGATGCATTTCCCCATCATCTCACACACTTCTCTCATTGTGTTCCCCGACAAGCAGCAAATATGGTGGGATAAAAAGTTACAAAGCCACTTTGCTAAATCATCTTCTCCCCCTCCCCTTTCTGTTGTTTTGACAGAAGTGTGAAGAATTCTTGAGCGATGGTCATGCAGAGGAGGGATATCTCCTAGTGAGTTAATTCTTCAATCTATAATTGATGTTGATAGATGAAAGCTCCAGAAAACACACTCGCCTTGCTTACTCCATTCTGTTTAGCTTCTCTTTCGGAGCTCCACTGGATGTTTGGTTCCACCTAAGAGGCTAATAAGCACACCAAGCATTAAATGGGGAGGGGGGGGGAGAGGAAATCCGGCACAGAGAAAAGGTATTTTCAGAGTTTGCATAAGTTTCCGTCGCTAAGGAAACAATTTCTCGATCTCCAAAGAGTGTGAGGTGTTGGAAACATCTGCTTCATTTGGAGCATTGCTTCTTCACTCTTAGGTTGCCACCGAGGCAATTGAAAATGCAATGAAAACAAATTAATTTCCCCTCTTTTTCATCTCCCTTTGAAAAAAGTGTCATGGAGAAAGATTATTTGTAAAAACAAAATTGGCTGTGAAATATAACTGCTGATGCAAAAGATGTGAATTCACTGTCTTGTTACAACGTCATCATTGGGCATCCCATATGACTTACCCAAAGATGGAATACATTATCTTGCAAGCTCTGGACTCAGTCCAAATTGGTAATTGCATCCTGCCTAATGTACCTAGATTTCCCTGCTGCTTTTACAGAAAAAGAAGGCCATCTTTTCTTCCTGTGCAGAAGCGTTGAGTAGCTTAGTTTCATGCAGGAATAATGGCTGTTGTGTGGCATCCCAAAGCCCCAAACAAATGGTGCTGTCTCATTCTTCAGCCAACAGTACAGATTAATGGGCTTTTCTCTGATTGCCTAAAACTGCTGAAGTGAACATTTATTTAAATATTCCAAATAAACATTAAAATATATAAATCAAAATCATTCTGGCAAGCTTTCATAAGCAATCAAATATATCCAGCTCATTCGAATCTGCTTCAGGAAGGTACATCTAATCTTTATCATCTATTTTGGTATTTTATGTACATCTCACCATACCCAAATGTCAGTACCGAGTTGCCTTGCAACACAGAACAAAACAAAAACAAAAGAAAGGTCTAAGAATGATTTTTTTTCATGTCAGGAGCGACTTGAGAAACTGCAAGTCACTTCTGGTGTGAGAGAATTGATCATCTTCAAGGATGTTACCCAGGGGATACCTGGATGTTTTGATGTTTTACCATCCTATGGGAGGCTTCTTTTATGTCCCTGCATGGGAAGCTGGAGCTGACAGAGGGAGCTCATCTGCACTCTCCCCGGATTAGAACTTCCACTCTGCCTTGATATTCTGGATTATATGATTGTGTGGAAGGGCCCTGTCAAAGTGTCCTGACAGGGGAAAAGGGAATGTAGAAACAACAATATCACATTCCAAAAGCAATTACCACTGAATAACAGAATTATAGAGTTGGAAGAGATCACATGGGCCATCCTCTCCTACACCATTGCCATACATAATCAAAGCACTCCCAACAGATAACCATGTGGCCTCTATTTAAAGATTTCTAGGGCCCTTTCCACACTGCCCCTATACCCCAGAATCTGATCAAAGATTGTCTGCTTATCACAGATCATCTAGCAGTGGAAACTCATATAATCTAGTTTAAAGCAGATAATCTGGGATCATATCCTGAGATAAAGGGCAGTGTAGGGACCCTTCCACACAGCTCTATATCCCAGAATATCAAAGCAAACATCCCACAATATCTGCTTTGAACTGGGCTATCTGAATCCACATTCAGATAATGTGGGATTTTCTGCCTTGATATTCTGAGATATAGGGCTGTGTGGAAGGTCCCTAGAAGGAGCCTAAGAAGGGGACTCCACCGCACTCTGAGGAAGTATATTCCACTGTTGAACAGCCCTCAATGTCAGGGTTTATTCTAATATTTAGGTAGAATCCCTTTTCCTGTTGTTCTAATCTTTTGTTCCATGTCCAAGTCCCTGGAGCAGCAGAAGTTGCTCCATGCTCAATAAGACACCTTTTAAAATATTCAGACATAGCTATCATGTCAACTCTTAACCTTCTCTTCTCCAAACTGAACATACCCAGATCCCTAAGCCGCTCCTCTTAGACCTTGGCTTCCAGACCTTTTACCATTTTTGTTGCTTTTCCAGATTGTTGATGCATTTATTCGTTTATTATTTTCTGCCCTACATAAAAAGGGCTGGAATGCTAAGGTATAATGCTACCTTAGTTCCATGGGTAAGTAACATCTTACCCCTCAATTTTTCACCTGCAATCAATAGGGTCTATTCCTCTGTCAATTGGGAAGCACCTTCTATGAGTGATCTCTGACACAACAGCCAGAAGCAGTAAACCATTATAGAAATATTGCCTGAGCAGTGTTGAACTTTGAAGGTTCATTGATCAAAGAACCGACTAATTCTTTAGTGAATAAGTTTAGGACTGCAGTTCTTTTCTTTGCCATAGGAAACAACAACAACATCAACAAAAAGGACCATCACAGGAACATGTACCAAAAGGACATTGTTTACTGACCTTCCTAAAATGACTTCCTGATTACTTTCTCTGCCTGGGGATATCCACAGCAGATAATAGCAGGAGTTAAAGGAGAAGCCAAATGTCTATGGAATTGCTTCACAGGGGAAAATATTATTGGGGAGAATGAAGAGTCAAGACCAAAAAACTAAATGGAGTTTAAGTGAACACTTCACAACCCTGTAGTTAGTTTCACCTTATGTGATAGATTCTGCATTTAGCAGGAGTTGGTTTAGAAGACATTTAAGGTCCTTTCAGAATCTGTCTGAAATCTCATTGGACCCGTAGAGTAGAGCCCCATCAACATATTTATGGTGGAAGATTGGAGGTGAAAGGTATTGGAGGTAAAAGGTTTAGTTGTAGGTAAACAACTATGACTTGCATCCCATGGTCAATCAATGATCAGTTCATCTGGGTGAAGCTTCCTATCTGGTCTTGAAAAAGGAGGAACCAGATACCTTCATGTGCAATACCCAAGGATGTAGTTTTGCCAGTGCACATCACTAGGGGTTTTCCAGCCTAAGATTCCATAATGATCATTTTTAAAGTTTTGCTTTTTATAAAATGCTGCCAATCTGTCCTTCTAAACCCAGTTTTAATGGTGGAGAACTCAGCTAACATTAGTTCCCTCAGGGAAGCCGGGTGAAGGAAAATGAACCTGTCACAGTTGAGGTCTGACTCTGATGGGCAAAAAGAATACTTGTTTTATCCTTCAAAAATAGAGATGCCACAATACTGAATTGCCAACCAGAGCTATAGTGGAAGTGAATATGATTGATAACAGGTGTTGTTCACAGAGAGGTAATTTTTATTGTGGAATGGATACCTCATAAAACTATGACATAAGCTGATCTTTCCCACTTAACAAAGCAAGTGAAATGGAGGAGAAAGAATAAAACAGTAATAAAAAGGAAAGTTATAGTTGGACGATCTTCAAAAATAATGAACACAAGCCATAGGGCATTTTCAGGTGGCTCAGTGGAGTCAGTGATGAGGTGGTATAGAATATGACCAAAATTACACAGCTAACTGAGTCACACAAATGATATGATTTCTTGATGGGTAACTAAGCCATATCAACTTGTTGTAACTAAACCAACAGTCTAATTGCAAACTAGAAGTTAGACAAGTTTTATCTAAAGCAGGCTTTTGTGGAATATAGTCCTTTTCACCTCATTCACAGAGTGTTCTCATGTTTAAAAGATAGGTTTGTTATTTGTAGTATCTTAATTACTGTATGTGTATAACCAGTAGAGTCAGATCTCAGAGGGTTCCTTAAAAAGTACCAGAACCTTTTGATGAGCAGAAACTATTACACTTTCTGCCACCCTACTCCCTTGGACTCCCTTGTTGCTTAGATTACTGCTATAGCTGGAAAGGAAATTAATCTTCCCAGGAATAGTATGTTTGAGATAAGTTGAACCTGAGTTGGCAAGACTTATCAGCATTAGAGAGGCTTCCTCCAGATGAAAACAACAACAAAATCTTAGATCAACACAAAAACCTACATGTTTGGAATCTAAATGTTGAAGATAATAAAATTGAAAGTTCCATTTAGTCAGAAGGTTTTGAGAGCACACCGTATACATTTATGATTGCAGTCTTTCCTCTGATAGGTTTCTCATTTTTAATGGTTGGAAGATAGGCAAGTACAAGGTGCTCTCTATCCTCCAAATGGTGCAGCAATTCAATATGACTGGTATAGTTGTCAGATAAGTTTGTTGGATACATTATTTGGCTTGGTACAAATGTCTTCAGAAATGGAATGGAAACAACTCATGTTTTCTCAGTTCTTGTAGGGTTTTTTGGGCTATATGGCCATGTTCTAGAGGCATTTCTCCTGAATATAGCCTGAAAAAACCCACAAGAACTGAGTGATTCCAACCATGAAAGCCTTCGATAACTCATGTTTTTTTTAAAAAAAAAAAAACTATATGCAAGAGTAGTTGCAATGGACATATTTTTCCATTGCACTTTCAGCTGAAAGCACTAATGAGTGTCTTACAAGGGAACAGCAGGTTTGGCTGTAAGGAGTGTAGAGTGTTTCTAAAAATCCCTTCAAGTGCTTGGTAATATCACTGGGAGGATGAAGAATAAGCCTAATTGAATTAATCCTGAGGAAACTGGTTTAATTTCCATACACCCAGCAGATATTTAGATAATTAATCCAATTTTCCTTTATTAATTATCAACGAAACAGTGAGAACGCTGTCCATGGTGCTGCTATCATTTATTCTAAAACTAGCTGCTACTCACCAAGTCTTATGTGAAACATATATCGTTTTTTCGGGAATTATCCAGAAATTAATCAAATCCTGAATTTGTTTTGAATGTGTAACAAAGGGGAATGCAAATCATGGCTTTTTTCATCCTTCTAAGACTTTTCTAAATTTTTATTTTTAAAAAAGTTTTGAAGGAGTCGTTCTTAATGAGGATTTATTTATTTATCATATTTATCCTGTCAGAAGCAAACCAAGGGTACAGTTGTAATGTATTTTTTTTAAAAAAAAGACACACAGTTTTAAAACTTGGCATTATATTAAATGCCCTTTGGCATTTAATAGCTGGCCAGTTGGAGTGCCTCTGATGTCACTGTGAGAAGGTCTTCCATTGTGCGTGTGTTAGGGCTCAGACTGCATTGTAATAGGTGGTCTGTGGTTTGCTCTTCTCCACACTCACATGTTGTAGACTCCACTTTGTGGCCCCTTTATTTAAGGTTGGCTCTGCATCTCGTGGTGCCAGAGCACAGTCTGTTTAGTACTTTCCAAGTTGCCCAGTCTTCTGTGTGCCCAGGAGAGAGTCTCTCATCTGTTATCAGCCATGGCTTGAGGTTCTGGGTTTTAGCCTGCCACTTTTGGACTCTTGTTTGCTGAGGTGTTTCTGAAAGTATCTCTGTAGATCTCAGAAAGCTATTTCTTGATTTAAGGTGTTGGTATACTGACTGATATCCAAACAGAGGATGAGCCAGAGATGGCAGTGCCTTGGTCCTTTCATTATTGGCTGCTATGGATGTCAGGTGGTGCAATGCCAGCTAAACAGTATAATTTATCCAGTGGTGTAGGGATTGGCAGGATTGTGAAATCAGACTGGCACATGTGTGGTGGATATGGATTCAGTCATTCTACCTCAAGGTCCGAGGCAGTTGAGCAGTCCAGTAGTTGTTGTATTGTTGAATATGTTTATTTTGATGTAATTGTCTGTATGGTTTTCTTTCTGGTAATTGAATGCTGAAACCGCCCTGAGTTCCTTCTGCTCATCCTATAGGGAAGGGAGCTAGAAAAGGTGCCCTAGACATAGGCTGCCCCTATTATCCCTGACTGGACTGCTACATCTAGAGAGGTCATGACATTGCAGTTAAAAGAGACAAATGAATTTTGGAACGTGGAACATACAGATACTGTTGGATAACACAGACAATGAACTCCCTGAATGCAGGACTACTAATATTGCAAGTTAGCTGAGGTGCTATAAATTTATTGGTTTTTTTTTTAAAAAAAAAATTCAGTTTACATAGTCATAAAAAACAATGAAACAAATACATGTATATCTACATAAACCAATACAATACTACCTAACATCTATGCAATATTCATATTTGGTTTTACTTTCACCTCATCCCACCCCTCCCATTTTGGTGATTTCCCGTACTTTGGGTTGGATACATTGATAAATAATTCAATTCTTCCTTGCTATTACTTTGTTTGTTTTTTTATTCTTCCTTCTGGCCTGCTAGTTATTGTTTTTAAATTCCCTACACAGATTCTAACAGATTAAACTTTTTATTCTCTTTTTTTTTTTTGCAAAGTTTAGACATGGCTCCCAGTTCTTGATAAAATTTTGTTTGTGTTTTTTCTTTGTTGATCATCACTAATTTGTCCAGTTCTGCTATTTTAAAAACTTTAACCACTCATTGTTCTATTCTTGGGAGGTCCGCCTTCTTCCAAACCTGTGCATATAATATGCTTGCTGCTATTATCATGTAGTGCCATACTTTGTAGTTTAATGATTTTGTTGTTTATTTGACATTCCAAATAAAAAATAATTCAGGCTCCAATTGTATCTTGGATTGAAAAAAAATATTTCAGAGTTTTTTGTACCTTGACGCAGAATTCTCTTGCTTTTTTTTACAGGATCATCACATATGGAAGAAGTTTGTTCTTGTTCTTTGCATTTCCAACACTAGTTATTTCTTCCCTTATGCATTTTAGCAAGTTTTGCTGGAGTCATTGATAAAGTAGCATTCCAAGAGACCTGTAGAGCAGGAGAGGGAGAGCTGGAGGAAGAAAAATGAGGCTATACCTTCTTCTGGAAGGGACTACCTGAACAACAATAAAGCATACATAGAGTTGACTTTGCTATCAAAATGATCTGGTAAAACATCTGTCTGAAGCACCCACCTGCAGTCTTACTGTACACCTAAACACACACATGCACCAGAATCTCTGTCCAACTTAAAAGCCTGCTTTGTGCATAGCAGAAAAGAAAGTGTTGAATAACAGACTGATCTAAACGTCTCCCCAGTCTCCATTTGGGCTCTAAAGTTGTAAGAGCTTAGCTAGATCTGTCCTTTTTAGACCCTAGGACACTTATTTTTTGTGTGTCTGATGTTGGTTATACAAGCCGTTGGACTCTAAGCTTTTCATATCTCTCTACTAATGCTTTTCCCCAAACAATATCCCATGCCTATAACATCAACCCCCAATGTCCCTCCTCTCTCCCCCCACATCCAAAAGTGGAAGGTCTTCATGCACCCTAATAGGTGAAGTGGATAACCCCTGCCTTAGACTACCCAGCAGGACCAGAACCAGACCATCTTCAGCAGTGGTTCTCAACCTGTGAGTCCCCAGGTGTTTTTCTCTACAACTCCCAGAAATCCCAGCCAGTTTATCAGCTGTTAGGATTTCTGGGAGCTGAAGGCCAAAACATCTGGGGACCCACAGGTTGAGAACCACTGATCTTCAGGCTCCCCCACTGCAGGCTCACTGTCCTTGACATCCTTGTCTTCAGAGGAACTACAGACATTCATTTCAGATCAGGCCTAATGGTGTGCTAGGTAACGCCAGGCTTTGGCACTGACACCTAATGGGTGATGCCTTTGATGCTAATGCATTATGGAATTAAGGGTGAACAAGGTCAGGAGAAAGGCTATTACATCTATATTCACTCAATACTGGGTCAACAAATCAGAAACATTATGTCCATCTGGTGGTTTTATCCATATGTATATTGAATTCAATGACAATGGTTTGTTGGTTCCTGGGCTGATAGGATGGCTTAATGATCAGCTATTTCACATGATTATACTGATGTGGTGATGCATAGAAATTAAACACATAGTGCCTTGAGAAATTTGAATTACTGGGGTGTAGATACTTGGAATTCTTTTATATTAGTCAACAGTTAACTGTTAACTTAAACAGTGATTAAAGAAAGCCACAGTAAGAACTGCTCAGGGACTGAATAGTTTAATTGACTTTCTAACAGCACCTGCCAATCTTCTATAATAAGCATAGGAATGATTCATTACAATAAGAAACAGTTCCCTTGGTGTTCAGAATTTTATTGAATAGATGCCAATTATGTTGGCTGGGGCAATCACCTATTATACCAGTGGCTCAATTGATTGCCTTGCTAGAGTATGTTATGCTTTCATATATCATACTCAATAGGGCTAGTAAACTACTTGAATTGCTTTCATTTCTTATAGTCACCAAGGCTCTGCTTGACCTTATTCAACAATTTCTCAGATTTTCAAGTAAACTGGATTTCTCTCCTATTGCTTGGGCTATAACTAACAAAAGAAATAATTCATTTTATATAGGTCCCAAATAATATCTTTTGTGGGAGGCAGACAGGTAAGAATGTTACAGTGTGAATTGAGAGACTTTTCTGGGAGCAAATAGACTCCATTCATGTGGGCAATCAAAGGAAAAACCAATAAATACTGAGATACATAAAAGGTAGCATTCAAAAGTTTACAGTGCACCCTTGTCTACAGTAATTAGAGTTCAATTGCCCTCTTGGTTCAGGATTAATATGCAACAAGTGCAACTTTGAGTAATGGATACAATTGTAAAATTCTTCTTATGCAACCATGAACAGAATATATCCTTTGAACATCAGGTAAGTAAGTAATGCTATATGTGGAAAAGAATTCACATTTACATAAGATACCAACAGGATTTTGGCCTATATGTTATTTATCTTGTTTTAATTGTTTTTTTTAATAATTCTACATATGCCACACTTTGGATACTGACCTAAATATTTAAGTAGCAAAACATTAGTGAAAAGGTATACTTTAGTATAACTGCCATACCATATGCTGAAGTTATATAATGCAAATTAAGCATTAAACCAGTGGTTCCAAAACACTGGCCCTCCAAGTGTTTTGGACTTTGATTCCTCACAGTTTCAGCCTGCTTTGCCAACTGTCAGGAATTCTGGAAGCTGAAGTTGAGAACCACCACATTTGACACAAACATTAATAGATGATAGGTCTGATAGGTAAAAGGTCATTTCTTACATCCCAGTGTAGCAATTAGTTTGTATTAATGTATATAGTTTTTTGTGAATTCCTTTTTGAGTTATCTTTAATGTGAGGACATTTGGATATATCTGTATCTGTAGCTATATCTTTAGAAATCTGCCATTCCTTGGGAGCATATAGGCTAAAAGAAGGAAAGTTCTAAATATGAATTTGAGAACAGCATGGAGGACCAATCTCTTAATGCTGAAAAACTATATAAAATGTGCAACCATGTCAATATGGCTGCTTATCGTTCTATTGTCTGTGCAGTTCTGGTATTCTACCATTAGTTTGGTTACTAAAGGCAAAAGTAGTGCCTTACTTCCAAGTAACCAAATGGTTGAATATTAGATTTAAGGAAAAGGAAGATCTAAGAATATTTGAGAATCACAAGTGACAATGTTTACCACTGGGAAATTGAGAGAATATGAACACCTCTGACTCTTTTTTAATGATAGAAGCTCAAGGTATGTGCTCAGGGAGACTGATAAAGGCAGAGAGAAATATTGAGGAAAAATAAAATATTCCAGGCTCTCAGTATTCCTAGATATAAGGAGTCCAGGTTAGCAGATTCACTCTGACTAAAATAATAACTTTGTTATTTTTTAAAAAAGTCAGATTGGATTTTATGTCACTTTTATTTGTGTTAAAGAGAACGTTCTTCTTTATAATGCCCTCAAAGATTATATTGCTGTCTATTTAGATGAAAATGTTCCTCTTATAAACTTGTCTTTTCCTTCCTTGCTTGTACCTTTGGGAAAGCCAGATTTGAAAACCAATAAAAGCAGGCTTCCATTGCCAACCTGGTTTCTTATTGAGCTGAATAAGCCAAAAAACAAAAACAAAAAAGCAAGAAGATCCAATTAGTCCATACTCCAGGAAATAATGCCTGACTGCTCACTGGAGGGAAGGATATTAGAGGCAAAGATGAAGTACTTTGGCTGCATAATGAGAAGACAGGAAAGCTTGGAGAAGAGAATGATGTTGGGGAAAATGGAAGGGAAAAAGAAGAGGGGCCGACCAAGGGTAAGATGGATGGGTATCCTTGAAGTGACTGGCTTCTCCTTGAAGGACACAGGGATGGCCACAGCTGACACGGAGTTCTGGCATGGGCTGGTCCATGAGGTCATGAAGAGTCGGAAATGACTGAACAAATAAACAACTAGCCAAAAAAGGGAACTGACAAAAGATTGCCAGGTGTCACACAACAGCAACAATTCTAATTCTTTTAATTTACATCTCGCCTTTCCCTTAATAATGTGTCATGATAATATCCTTTCCTTTCTGTTTTGTTTATATACTTTTTATTTTCAATTTTCAATCACATTGGTTTGTCAACTATTTCCCATTTCTGCTTCTTCCATTGAATTGTTTGTGATTGTGCCTTTTACTAGTTTTGCTTCTTGAATTCTTACTCTCTCTACACATCTTTTTCCTTCACTCTGTCCAACCATGGGGTTCCCCCCAGTAATTCCCTGAACTTTTATGTATATAGAATGGGAGGAAAAACAAATCCCTAAGGGAAAGTACATGTGTGTAGCCCAAGCTTGAAATAACAGTAGAAGAAAAGTTAATGTTCAGAACAAGCTGAGATTGTCTAAGCAAGCAAGACACAACAAGGTTTTGACAAGAATAAATCTTGCCAAACTAATCTTATATCGTATCTTGTATCTCATATCTAAAATATTAGAAGAGATTACACAGAGGTCTGTCTGCAATTATTTTCATGACAAATGCAATGATCTGTAGAAGCCAGCTTGAGTTTGCAAAGAAAAAATCCTGACAAAATAATCATACATCTTTTTTTTTCCAATAAGGTCACTCGCTTGTTAGACAGAATGCTGTGGATATCATTAATCTGGATTTCAGCAAAACATTTGCTAAAGTCCTCAATGATATTTTGATTAGCAAACTGATTAAAAGTGGAATAGATGGAAGCACCATCGGATAGATCCATATTTATTGGAAAATTAAGCTCCAAGATTTATCATAAATGGCTATGGTTCTGGCGGGAAGGAGGTCTCAAGCTAGAGCCAATACATTTCAACATTTTATCAATGATTTAGATAGTGAGGTGAAATGAAATCTTATTTAATTTCAGAGATTCCATCTTGCTGGACAAGATTTGGAAAATTTAACAGGATATCTCTGTAATTTTTATTTTTATTTTGTTATTTTGCTTTTTGCACAGAAATGTACTTTTTTGAACAGAAAACAGCATCTGGAATCGTGTTAGTGTCATCAGCATACAGAAATTAAAATAGGTAATTACTTAAATCAGTTTAACTTGTGTAATTAACTAGCAATCAATCCACTGATTAATTTTCAGTGCTACAGAACCAACAAGTTTTTATTGCCCAGCTCGTTCTTTATCTAGAACCTCCTTTTTTTAAAAAAAAAAATTGCTTCTTTGAAGGCTTGGGGAATTACAAGGTTTAGGACACAAGACTCAACCTTTACTCGAGAGCAGTTCTAGGAGAATGGTCTGGGTTAAGAGGCTATTCATATGTAGTTGGGTTGTACATAATGAATTCTCATTGTGTTCATTGTATCAATATATTCACTGGGATTGCATATGCAATCACTGTGCATTTCCCATCACACAATAGGACAATAAGCCAACACCCTAGAAGATGGACACTTGACTGTACAATATTGGTATTCAGCGGAAGGGTAGTGTAATGCAATCATTGGATATACAGAAAAACATCAGATATGAAAGCATGATGTAGAAGCTCAGCCAATATCTTTTGCGAAAAATATGCTAGCTGTAATTCTCAATTTTCATACGGTTGGGAGAGACCACAAAGGTCGGTCTGCCCAACCCCTGCCATACAAGAGAACACAATCAAAGCACCACCAACAGATGGCCATCCAGCCTCTATTTAAACGCTCCACCACACTCCAAGCCAGCATATTCTACTATCAAATAGTTCTAACTCTCAGGAACTTCTTTCTAATGTTTAGGTGGAATCTCTTTTCCTGCAATTTGAATCCATTACTCCATGTCCTAGTCTATAAAGCAGCAGAAAACAAATTTGCCCCCTCCTCAATGTGACATCCTTTCCAATATTTAAAAATAGCTATCATATCCCCTTTCAATATTCTCTTGTCCAAGCTAAACATACCAGCTTCCTAAGCCAGTTGTCACAGGGCTTCCAGACCTTTAACAATTTTGATCACTTTTTCTGCACACATTCCAGTTATATTTCAATCACCTTTCTCTGGACATTTTTTTTCAATTTGCCAATAACCTTTGTGAATTGTGCACAGAACTGGACACAGAATCAACATTTTTCAACTTTTGGCACATTTAGCTACATAGAATCATAGAGTTAGAAGAGACCTCATGGGCCATCCATTCCAACCCCCTGCAAAGAAGCAGGAAGGTATTGTTCGTGATTTGGAAAGATGTGTAATGGGACATTGGCAAGAGCATTCAATATTTGTTAGGCTCTATTGATGTGCACCAGCATATCCTAACTCATTTCATGAATTGCACATGGATCCATTGCACATCAATCTTTATTATGCACTAGCTGTCCCCTGCCATGCGTTGCTGTGACCCAGTCTGTATATATGTGTTTTTGTGTGTATATATTTATATGTGGGTATATATATTTGTGTATATGTGTATATATGTGGTTTTGCGCATGCGTTGTAATGTATTTTGATTTTTTTTGTTTTTGGATTTTGAAGTCTCTTCCACCATGTTTTTCAGTGTTTTTATGAGTGATGGTCACTTGTTGACCTGATAGGTGTATTGTGTCTAAATTTGGTGTCAATTCATCCAGTGGTTTTGAGTTATGTTAATCCCACAAACAAACATTACATTTTTATTTATATAGATTGGTCCTGACCTCCTCCCCCAAGTAGCGATGTAATAGCAGCCCTTTGCTGAATATGGATCTTGTAAAGCTGCTCCATTTTATTTAATGCAGATGGAAGCCTTCTTTAAAAAGCTTGTCCGCAGGTTAACTGTTTGTGGGCACTTTTTTGAACTTTTGTACTTTGTATCTGAAAGTACAAAAAATATCTTGTGAACGCTGTACATTTTCTCACCTTTATAATCAAAGATGTGAAAAGTTTGCAACTGTTCTTTATTTTCCTACCATGTATTTTATTTTATTCTCCAGTTTATGATACAGCTATCATAATATGTAGCTTGTTTTTCTTTTAATTGTATCATGAGCAGAACACTGAAATAAAGCTGCAGTCTTGAGCATCCTGACTTGACAGGCAACTCCTGTAGTATGAACTGAAACTAAATCTGTAAGACTTCAGGGAAAATAACTTTGGGATAGGTGTATTAATATGGAATATCATTTCTCTTAGATCAATCTGTCACCACTTTCCCTCCTTCTTAGCCCCACACATATGTTGTAGTGTCCCACTGTTTTAGAAAGATGAGTAGGGCGTCCTGACAGCCAAGCTTGAACTGACTGACTGAGGCATTAATTTTTATCCTTATATTTATCTTTCTTCCTAGGATAGATTCCCCTAAGCTTGGCCAGAAAAACTCAGGGATTGCTTTGCTTCCTTGATCCCAAGATGTTAGATCATCTCCTAAGCTCTGCTTTGTGGGCCCAATAGTTCAAGGATTTAACAATTCACCAGGGCCTTAAACATTAGTCTTCAGGGTCTTATGTGTAGCTCTGTTTGAGCTGTTGTGAGTATCCAGGGCTTTGACACAAAGCAGAGAAAGGCTTATGATTTTCATGGCATTTGCTTAAGCTATGTTCTGAGTTTTAACTTTAGTCTGAAATTTAACTGAACTATCAAAGGTATTCAAGTTATTTTGAGGTCAAAGTTCACCACTTTGAACAGATCCTTCTTAAAGTCTGGAACGCATTTGTTGCTCAGTTGGCAAAGACGTCTCCAGCTTCCAGTAAGTCTACTGTTGGTGGTATATGCCTCCAGACACTCCTGTGTCTTCCTTGAACCACCTTATTGTATTTTTAGTATAGAGGCCACCAAAAGAAGTTACCACTTGATATGTCCATACTTCTTATCTAAGGCTTCTGTGCCCATGGATTCAATCATTCCACAGCTTAAAAATATCCCCTCTCACCCCCAAAACCTGAAAAGGAAACCTTGATTTTACCATTTTATATAGACAACACCACAGAAACCACAGAGAAACTAATTGATCTGATAAAATCCAAGGTAGTGATGTATATCCTAACTAAGTTCATTCATACTCTGGATAAAAGACAATATACCTATTTTATCCTTACCACAAGGTTGCATGATTATAAAACCAATATAGACAGATTTTGAGAGCCCCCAAATTATGCACATTTTCAAGAGTAATATTTTTGCACTTTTGTGAAAAATGGATAAAGTTGGAAAAAATGACAACTGTTGCCTTCTTGCATGGAATAGTAAACATTCATAGGAGGGCTGACTGCTGGTTGAGCCATCCTTTTGTGCATGCTGTGTGTGTATTGATAGCTTCCCAGATAAAAGAAAGCATTTGCGATTTTATTGCCGTATTTTCCTATTTTGGTCTCATGCCCAAGGCAAGATTTCTCACTGGATCTGGAGAATCCTTGACAGGCTGTCTCACTCTGTTGAGACTGCCTGCCTCATCCAAAATCTCAGCAATACTGAGATTACTCAGCAGCCACACAGAAAGGTCACAAAGGAGTATAAAGGTTTTCAAGATCTTTAGATCTATTCACCAGGCACAACATTATGAAATATAGCTTTGGTATGAATTTGAGGTGGGAGATCGAAGTTTTTGTCCTTTTCCCCAATAATTTCTAGCACTGTAACCATTCAAACACCAACATTTAAAATATTCAGAAGTTGAGCTATTAGATATAGAATTTAGGCATTGCACGAAAAGGAGCTGGCAAAATGACCAAGAGTGTGTGGACATCAGACATCTAAGAATTTATGCCATTCATGGTTTTCACTAGCTTGCTCAAAATGTTAGAAAGCTAGAAATAATGCTAACCTTAACCCTAACCCTAACCTAACCATCCCATTCTTTGGGGGGAAATGGTGAAAAGGAAGAGCTGAGTCCATCCTGGGAAAGCCTAAGAGAGTGATTCTCAACCAGATGTTTTGCCCTTCAACTCTCAGAAATCCTAACAGCTGATAAACTGGCTGGGTATTTTTGGGAGTTGCATGACAAAACACCTGGGGACCCACAGGTTGAGAACCACTGACCTAAAAAAAGCAATACCACCACCCCACCCCCCCCACCCCCACCCCACCCACCCCCGCCGCTGCCCTGCTCTCACCACTCTGGTGCCACTTCTGGACTTTTTGAATGCCTGGCTGGGAAATGACAACAGCGGCAACCTGGGGCCACTGGCCCAATGTCTCATTGGTGCTCTTCCCCCTCTGTGAAATTACCATCCATGTATCAATGGGCCATGTATTTCAGCCCCAGTCCTGTCTTGAACTGATACATGAGTATATACGGTAAGTAGCATTCTCTGGTCTGAACCTCCAACAGTCCATCTTAAGAGCCAGGAGCCAGATCATGTAAATGACATCTGCCCAGCTATCAGGGTGCAAGGAGGAGGATGTTTTTACACACACATACGTACAAACATTTATGGCTAATGAATGACGCAGTGATATATCAGGGTGCAAGGAGGAGGCTGCTTTTCAGAGAGAGACACACACATTTCTGGCTAACAAGTGAGGCATTAATATGGAGTTGTTGTCAGAAGATTGTCACAGCCTCATTCCCTGTTGGAAGTGCAGCTGGAACCATCACCTTCCTTGTGCTCCAGTCAGAAACTGAATAGATCTACTTCACCCAATCTGGCTGCTCGCTCTTAAGATGGGCCACAATACATTTATATAATCTTACAGTAGGTCTACAAAATCTTACTGGATACAGAGCAATTACAGATCCATAACTCTGGGTCATGAAACTGCAACTGCAATCCGGAATGCTTGAAAACATTCCTAGAAAAACAGCTGAAGATCCCCATAGCTTGTCCTATATTGTGTGACTTTTGAGTAAGATAAATAAGGCCACAGTTTGATTATAGATTTTGGATTTTTCCTAATGGTCTGTACAGCTTTCTTTGCTCCTGATGATAATTCATCATATTTTTACTGCTGTTTCTTATGAGAGTCATTGTAAGAAGATAGCAGAGGGCAAGAGAAGTTGGGTTTAAAGGCTTTGAACTATGCAAGGCAATGTTAGTTCAGTTTTAACAGTATTGTGTCTGTTAAATCAAAGCATTTATTTCTTCAGACATCAGATCTAATCTTTACCAGGAAGACACAAGCACCTAAGGGCAACATGAAAACTGCCTTGCCTTTTGCACTTAACTGTGCCATGGCTACAAGCCATATCTTTCTCATCCTTCCCATGCTTGAACTCTGAAGAGGAATTGGAATATTGGAGATGACATCACCTTATGAGAAAATGAGTCAGATTTCTGGAAGCACTGAGTACAATTAAATTTATCCCCAGACACTCTGGTGTGAAAGAGGAAAGAAGAGAGGGGGGAAAAGGGTAGAAAGGAAGGGGAGCAGTACTCAATGGTGTAAAGATATGAGCGTATATTCTCATCACCCGTTCTTTTCTTAGAAAGATGAGGGGTTTTTAATGAGCTGGAGTGTATGCATCAAGAAACTACTGTAGGCTCTTGTGCAACTGTATTTCCCTCAGAGCTTCACTAAATGAAAGAAAGCAGGGGATAAAGTCAGGGAACAGAGAAAACAAAATAGCTACTCTTTAGGCTGAGATTGCATACTTTTGGGACAAGTTACCACCACCACCACCATCATCATCATCATCATCATCATCATTTAATAACTTATTAATCGCCCTCCATCCGAGAATGCTCCAGGCGATTTACAGCTAAATTACAAAAGATAAAATACATACATACAAAAATTAAAAATTAACAGAGATCGAATGCTCTAGTAAAAAGCCAGGTCTTAAGTGCGAGAGTAAAAGGCCCTAAGTCACGCATGGCTCTCATGTAGGGCGGCAAGGAATTCCACAAGGCAGGGGCAGAAATAGAAAAAGCCCTGCGTCTGGTCCTTTCCAAGTGCACTTCTCTAGGACCCGGTATATGGAGTAAGTCACGTTGGGCTGGTTGTTGCGACCTCCGATGATGGGAGAAGGAGAGGCGGTCCCTAAGGTACGATGGACCCTGGCCGTAAAGAGTTTTAAAGGTCAGAACTAGCATCTTATACAGGCCACGGTACTCAGTTGGAAGCCAATGTAAATGTTGCAGCACTGGTGTTATATGGCATTTCATGGGCGTTCTTGTGAGTAACCTGGCTGCCGCATTCTGAACAATACGAAGCTTTCGGGTCATAGACATCGGAAGGCCCACATACAGGGCGTTGCAATAGTCCAGCCTAGACGTGACCATGGCATGGATGACAGTTGCCAGCGATTTATGTCTTGTATTCAAACTTATCAGAAGACTGAGTCACAACTCAGCATGGATAGATCCTTTTCTTAAGCCATGTGAAACCATTATAGGATTTAGCTGTAACATTCCATTGATTTTAGTCAATGCTTAGACTAACTATAAAGCAAATAGGAATCCTTAAATTAGAATGCAGTGGAACTTGGAGGACTGGGGTGGGGGGGGGGCAGGAGAAGGGAGGAACCTCCAATAGTTTTCATGTACCTAGGGCATTAGGCTTGCTTTTTGTTCCATATTTCAAGGGATAATTATTTCAATACAATAAAAAATTATCCCCCTTTAACCTAATAATGGAACACAATTATATATTCTTAAATGTACCATGAATATTTTGCCATACATAATACATATGTTTGCTTATAACATTAAAATGCTTTTTTTTATATGTCGCATCTTTTCAAGTAGCAACCCAGTGCTGTATGTGGTCAGGGAGTATGCACAAATTCAAAAAAACATGTTTAAAAAATAGAAATGGTTGAAAAACATGCTTCTAAGTGCTGTGAAATCCTGACATGAAGACTCTTAGACTAACAAGTATCTTCATCATACAGGACTTGTTCTGTGCAACATTCACACATGTTTGTTTTACACAGAAAACAACATTTTGTGCAATAAAGAATTTTCTGCTTGAAAAATATATTTTACATAGAAAACAGCATTTTTGTGCAATAATGTATTTTCTGCTTGAAAGATATTGTTTTAACACAAAAATATTATTTTGGTGCAGCAATTAATATTTCTGCATTTAAATACCTTTACCCATTACATAGAAAACAGCATTTTGGTGCAATAAAGTATTTTATGCTTGAAAAATATTGTTTTAACACAAAAATATTATTTTGGTGCAGCAATTAATATTTCTGCATTGAAATACCTTTACCCATGCAGAAAAAAATGCTGTGTTTTGCACACACACACACACACACAAAAACCCACAACAACTTGTATATGCTGTGCACAATAAGTCTCAAATTGTGAAAACTAGAAGTATGACACTATGCATCAGTTAACTTAAAGTCTGGGTATCATAAAGTATCTGGACAATGTTAGAGAAGACTTTAACCTTTTTGAATGAATGGTGCTTGGTGGAAATTTAGATTAAAAATAAAATCTGAATAGAGGCATTATTTGCTCCAAAAATGGCAAATGAATATACATACAACACCTATCAGTGTGTACACATTATATTATCTTCCTTAATCATTCTGTTCTACTTCACGTGTCCACTCTTGGTTCAATGAAATGAGACTTATCATAGCTTTTTCACTCCTAAAGCTGTATGTATAATTTAAACATTACCTAAAGCTGCATATATAATTTAAACATTACAGCTAAGATCCTATATCTTAGTCTGTGTTTGATGACTTTATAAATCTGTAACTACTTTGTGTAAATGTAATGAAACCCTGTTAGTGACCTGCAAAGATGCATATCTGTAAAAAGTCTACCTATAAGCATTTGCAGAACATAAACCTTTGAAGAACTTCTTGACAGTAAGAGCTGTTTGACTGTGAGATATATTATTTCTGAGGGTGGCGGAGCCTCCATCTTTGGAGGTTTTAAAACAGAGACTGGATGGCCATCTGTTAAAAGTGCTTTGGTTGTGTATTCCTGCATGACAAGGTTTGACTGGATGGTGCTTTTGGTTTCTTCAACTGTATGATTGAGCCCCTGGTGGTGCAGTGGGTTAAACCCATGTGCCAACACGACTGAAGACCGACAGGTCAGAGGTTCTAATCTGGGGAGAGTGCAGATGAGCTCCCTCTGTCAGCTCCAGTTCCCCATCCAGGGACATGAGAGAAGCCTCCCACAAGGATGGTAAAACATCAAAATATCTGGGCATCCCCTGGGCAACGTCCTTGCAGACAGCCAATTTTCTCACACCAGAAGTGACTTGCAGTTTCTCAAGTTGCTCCTAACATGAAAAAAAAAACCTGTATGATTCTATGTAGCAGACACTTCTGATGTGCATTGGGGACTCCCACTGTGTTACCACACTTCCCAGCCAGTGTCAGAATGTGCATTGGGGAGGACAATGATGCACATAAGTGCCTATTGCACAGTTGAGCCATGACACATCAGTCACACCACCATTATATAACAGATGCCCATACATCATGGCAGACCCCTGGTAAGATGTTGCGTTACTGCTCAATTCAATTTTGCACACACATGCAGTCAATTACGAAGATGCTAAGTCAGTTCTGTGTGGCTAACTTGTTTTGCTGCTATTTCATCTATAATCACATCTTCAAATGATTTCTTTCAGACTTATGTTATGACTACACCTTTAGCTTCATTCTTTGCAGTGATCTGGCAACAAAATATCAAAATATTGCAATGGGTGTCCACATCTTGTGGTGTTGTCAGCCCTTGAGAAACACAGATCTAAGAACATCATGTCCCTGGTTTCATAAAAATGTGATAAAGCATGTAAGGAAAGGGTTTTAGCACAGTTGCCATGGATTCCTCATGATTCATTTCAGAGTTGAGTTAGTTCAGCTTCCATTTAATAAATGTAACTCATAACAAGATCTTGGTCTGCTGGAGCTTCTAAGCCTAGAGCTGGACAGTGACCTTGCTTGCTTGTTCCAGCTGAGAAAATAAGAGAAGAGCAGAGAACAGCATTTAAGATGTAAGACAGACAAAGAACTGACAGACCTGGGATGAGGTTACTGGAAAGAAGAGGTCAGTGGACGGGGAAAGAGAAATTCAAGTCTGCCTGATGCAGTCTTAAATACTGATACATCATAACCTGGGATACCTATTTAGTAGGCCTGGGTAACAACGGAAAAATTTGTTTCTAAAATCGATTCGTTTTTTGGGGTTTTTTGCGTTTCGTTATTTAAAATAATTACAAAATTTTCCTTTAAAAAGTTCGATATTTACGAAATTTCGTAAATGTGAAAAAAATTACAAAACATTAACGAATCGATTTCCGAACCAATAACGAATCGATTCGTTAATGGCGGACGCGACCGCGAAATACGCTAAAAAACCTCCAAAAACTTCTGAAGCTTCCCTCTCCCTCTGTTGTTGACTGTTGGTGTGATATTATAATTTTTTTTTCACTAATTAAACAAAAAACAACCATAAAACTTGCCCCAGACATGCGGAAATAATAACGAAACGACCTCAAAACAATAACGAAACGAATACAGTAACGAAATACGAAGCATTTACAAAACTATTTAAAAATTCGTTTTTTAAAAAAAAATTGCTCCAGAATGGTTCGTTATCGTTTTGTAATTGAAAAAATTAACGAATTATTAACGAATTACGAATTAACGAAACGAAACCGCCCAGCCCTACTATTTAGAAAAAGAATATAATTCTTGGGTCAAGTGTTCAGTTTGATTTCATTGATTTGGCTGGAACTGGAACTAAAATATCTGATTTCTTTTCAAACAGATTTTAACAAGCCAAGACTGCCAATTAGTAATGTATGTTGGGTGTAGAAATATGCTTTTGAATATAATAAAATAACAGGGAAGGATTTTCAAACCAATATAAAAAAGAGTGGGCAGTTTGCATAGCAGGAAAGATGAAAGATTCCATTACCTTCGGAGTAAATCCTAGTCTCAGGCACAGCCTGCTCTCAAGCACATCAACACAGCTAGCTATGCACTCTATGGATATTTTCAGGGATACTTAGAATATCAAAATACTATTAGCAAGGGAAAAGGGAGGTTCCGTTTTATTGTAAATTGAGATTGCTCTAATAAGGCACATTATAAAGTTGGAATGGATCTCAAGAGCCATTTAATCAGTTTGGCTAAATGGGCAGGAAAGCATAGGTAAAGAAAGGTGGCCATCCAGCCCCCAATTAAAATTCTATCATTATATAAGATAGACTATTCTCTTGTTGAACAACCCCTACTGTCAGCAAATTCTTCCCAAAGTTTATCCATTATCTCTCTTATTGTAATGCATCATATCACCTCTCAGAGAATATATACATGTGCCACTTAATCAGAGGAGCCCCCAGTGGCGCAGTGGGTTAAACCCTTGTGCCGGCAGGACTGAAGACCAACAGGTCATATTTTCAAATCTGGGGAGAGCGTGGGTGAGCTTCCTCTATCAGCTCCAGCTCCTCATGCGGAGACATGAGGGAAGCCTCCCACAAGGATGGTAAGACATCAAAACATCCGGGTGTCCCCTGGGCAACATCCTTGCAGACAGCCAATTCACTCACACCAAAAGTGACTTGCAGTTTCTCAAGTTGCTCCTGACACGACAAAAGAAAACTTAATCAGAAACCTATTCAAAGTATCAATATTCTAGTCTGGCCAGGGGAATAGCTATGCTACCCATCTCTATCTCACAGGAGTGACAGGGCTGTCAAGTGGAGCTGAAACTGGTTTGTCCCCACTGGACTGTCACCTTATCTTGGCATTCCCTGTCATCGCTCCCAAAGCACCGCAAAGTGCCAGAGAATTCCATGACCCTGTGCTGTGGCATTGGGAGGGTGGCAGTGGGAGGCAAAGAGATGTTGTGACCTACCCTCCTTTCTCTTTGGTATGACGTGCAGGGAAAAACGGGTGATGGTGCCAGGCCATGTGGACAGTGTTTGGATTAGAACCGATCCAGCTGTTCATACTAACTCCAAAGTGCAGAACTGTTTGGAGTTTAACTGAAACTCTATAACATTCCCTGATGTCTCATAATATGATGTTTAAAAATGTTAACCAGTTTTACCACATGCCATATACATGGCAGGGGGTTGGATTGGATGGCCCACATTGAACTTGGAACATTGGACCATTTCCTTTGCCTTCTTCATTTCTCATAGGACTTAGAATCATAGAATCATGGAGTTGTAAGAGACCACAAGAGCAATCCAGTCCAACTCCCTGCTATGCAGGAAAAAAAACTATCAAAGCACCCCCAACAGATGGCCATCCAACCTCTGCTTAAAACCCCCTCCACACTTCACACACACATTCCATTGCTGAACAGCCCCTACCATCAGGAAGTTCTTTGTAATGATTTGGTGGAAACTCTTTTCCTGCAATTTGAATCAATTTTGCTGTGTCCTAGGACCTCATTACATTGCACATCCTACTACAATTCCTTGATGCAACCAGCATGGAGCTTGCCGGATCATATGTCTCCTCTCAGCCTTCTCTTATAAAGAGCCGGGAATATTTAGCCTGTAGAAGAGAAGGCTGAAAGGAGACCTGATGGCCATGTATAAATATGTGAGGGGAAGTCATAGGGAGGAGGGAGCAAGTTTGTTTTCTGCTGCCCTGGAGACTAGGAAACTACAGGAAAGTAGATTCCGCCTGAACATTAGGAAGACCATCCCAACGGTGAGAGCTGTTCAGCAGTGGAACTCTCTGCCCTGGAGTGTGGTGCAGGCTCCTTCTTTGGAGGCTTTTCAACAGAGGCTGGATGGTTATCTGTCAGGGGTGTTTTGAATGCAATTGTCCTGCTTCTTGGCAGGGGGTTGGACTGGATGGCCCACATGGTCTTTTTTCTATTATTCATCTCATGATGTACATCTACTTTATGTGGGGCTCCATGCCGGCTGTGTCAAGGAAGCCTGGTAGGAGGGGGAAATCTGAACACTTGCAGTTATGAATCATGGGAATGATACAGGATCATAGCTTTCTGGTGTATGAATGGTAAGCAGGTGGTGCAGGCAGTGCAAGGCACCAGGCGACAGATTTGCCCCACTGCCCCATGCTGCTCTAAGTCTCCCCCCACCCACCCACCCCCGTTGTCCCCTGCATCAAGAAACTCCGTGTGATGAGATCTCAAGTTTCTAAAGCAGCAATAAACAAACTTGCCCCAGCCTCAATGTGACAAATATTTAAACATGGCTATCATGTCCCCTCTCCAAGTTCAACATCTTCCTCAGTTGCTTCTCATAGGGCTTGATTTCCAAACCGTTGATCATCTTGGTCACTCTGCTCTGGACATGTTCCATCTTGTCAATATCTTTCTTGAATTGTTCCCAGAACAGAGTAGGACTATGACTTCCCTTGATCTCAACACACTATGCTCCCACTGATGCAGCCTAGAATCACATTGGCTTTTAAAGCTGCTACCACCGCTTCATTTCCAATACATTTTGCCATCTTTGTTTCCTTCCTCTGGACATGTTCTAACTTCCAGATGGCATTTTCAACTGATGTGCCCAGACTATGTATTAAAGGGGAGAGGGAGGTGGGAAAGAGAACAAGAAAGGAAGAGAGAGAGAGAGAAAAAATGACACTCCATAGCCCACTTCTAAGATTTGAATCTATCACCTGCAATCCCCCGATAGCTAATTTGTTTTTGACTTGAAAGGAGAAATGGTTGCATGCGACTGAATTAAAATGCAGTCCTAGAGATTAAATTTCAAGTTCAATCAAATTTACATGTCTTTAAATATAATCCAATTTAGCTATTATATACTCGCAATTATTTCCTTCTCTTATGTCGTAATTACTGTGTGATAGTCCCCTTTTAATTTGCTTTTAAATATAGCTCTATTGTGAAGCATTTAACACTGTTCTATTTGTCATTGGAATACTGTCATGTTACATTTACCCCAGCTCTGACCTTTGAATGGGAGGGTGCAGACTGGTTCTGCATCTGGAAAAGAGCTAATTTTACATAGGAATGCCTAATGAATTTGTTGTACTTTGGTTTGCTTCCAAGCAAATGGGAGAAATGGGAGTTGTCCCCACAAATTCTCAACAAATAAATGAATCAAAAATATGGAGTTACCTAAAATCTATGGCCATTGGTGAAGTGATCGTCTTTGAAGTAGAAACACCAATTCTGACAGTCTCATAGCCATGGTTGCAAAGAAGTCCCAAAATAAAATACAGGTAGTTACAATGTGTACTTGTATATATGTCAAAATTATGTATCAGACGAGGGCAATTTTAGGGCGGTGGGGGGGGGGGAACATTATGGATTTCGATATAATCTGTAGATAAGTTGAAGGCCATTCTATGAGTTATTCGGCTGCCACAATTTTCCCAGCAAAGTCAGAAGCAGTGTCACAACAAAGAGAGTAGAGGGGAAGGTGCTTCTTTTAGGCTATCCCATGACTAAGTTCGCAAAAGCCGGGTTGCAGCTAAACATCAAAAAACCAAGATTATGGCAACAAGAATGATTGACAACTGGAAA
>NW_026844366.1:337194521-337238486 GCF_025583915.1 Anolis sagrei ordinatus
GACAAGGTCAAAATGGACTACAAAAAGTTTGCTGACAAGAAAAGGGCTCCCCAACCCCAATTCAAGGTGGGCGACCTGGTTTACCTGTCCACCAAATATTTGAGGACCACACAGCCTTCACGTAAATTGTCGGCTTTGTTTATAGGGCCTTTCCCCATCCAGGCCATCGTCAACCCAGTCGCGGTGCGGCTGGAGCTACCACACACTTGGAGAAAGGTTCACCCAGTGTTCCATGTCAGCTTGCTTAAGGCCGCGCCTGCCTCTCCTAAGTGGGCTGAAGCCGATTCCCAGCCTGTCCCCATCATGGTGGGGGCCCACACTCATTTTGAGATAAAGGACATTTTGGACTCTAAACGGACACGGGGTAAACTCTATTACTTGGTCCAGTGGTCCTCTAAGGCCATTCATCCAGAGTGGGTGTTGCAAGAACATGTCAAAGCCCCCCGCCTTGTGAAAAAGTTCCACTCTGCTTTCCCCCTAAAGCCCGGACCTTGATTTTTGTCTTATGTTCTGTCTCTTTTTTTTTCCAGATGGGGGCCGCCTTCCGAGGGGGGGAGATATGTCAGGATGTGCCTTCATGGTTCCAGGAGGTACCAAGCGAAGCCTTCTCCTGACAGTAGAGGGAGTAGTCGTGATGGATTAGTTTATAGTTAGGGCCATCTGGCCAAGGACCTCTTTGAAGATGTGGGAATAGAGCTGTAGCCTAAACTGAGAGATAAGACAGGAAGGGAAGGGGGGGAGCGAGGTGAAGAGGGGGGTTTGGCTGGCGGGAAACCCTCAGTTCTCTCTTTGTACTTACACTGTGTGGATTGAATAAACTAACTTTCCAGGATTTACTCTTGTGAGCTTGGCTTTATTCTAAGACCCAGCGGTGTTCCTGACAAAGTGACTGGACTGACCTTGAAGGAGCTGGGGGTGGTGACGGCCGACAGGGAGCTCTGGCGTGGGCTGGTCCATGAGGTCACGAAGAGTCGGAGGCGACTGAACGAATGAACAACAACATGACTAAGTTCTTGCCTTTTGTCATCCTATTTGAAAAGAGGGTGTTTTTTAATGAGTTAATGTGCAATTCTTACATTGATGCATAGATAAGTCACTCAGGCCTTTTGGGTTGATTTTATTTGCTTAAAATTTATAGACTTTTAATGAATGTATACAGTATAATGATGTATTTGTTGAGAGTGCACAGCAGGTGTTTGGATCAGATGGCCCTAATGCCAAATTTGATCCAGATCCTGGGTTATGGTGTTAACAGTAGTCTCTGGATGTGGGTGAAGGTACTGCAAATCCCATCGTTTGCGGTGCATCCTCTTCCAAACACAACCAGGACTTAAAGTGTGCCATGGGGGATCTATGTGCCAAGTTTGGTCCTGGTGTGTCATTTGTGGTGGTCGCAGTGTGCCATGGGGGATCTATGTGCCAAGTTTGGTCCTGGTGTGTCATTTGTGGTGGTCGCAATGATTTCTGGAAGTGCATGAAGGTACTGCAATTCCCATCATCCATTGTCCATCCTCTCCCTTTATGACTCCGATTTTTCTCCAGCACCTTCTGACAGCTTTCTTCATTGTCCAACTTTCACATCCACACATAGAAATGAAAAATAATATGCCCTGGATTATTCTGTCTTTGGTATTTCATAATAATGCCTACCTTTGAGGATTTTGTCTAGTGCCTTCATGTTTGTGTATTTTTGCTGTTACACACATATCAGTATACATTATGTGAATATAGAAGCCCATTGCTATTTATTAAAAAGTGGAAATTCAAAAGAATTCTTGCCTGTTAATTTCTACTTTAATTCAAAAGTTCTGGGGGAAAATCTGAACAGATGTGCCCCTTGTGTAGGCAAAGGCTACTGTACATCAATGCCAATGCAATGTTTCCTGACAATACAGAGTTTCTTCCTAGGGGACGTCTATCCCTATTAGAACTCAGCATGAAATAATGAATGTGAATAAGTGTGTCATTTTCTTAATATTGATATTCTCATTAATATTTTCAACTTCAAACGGATGAAGTGGTTCATATGAAGTTCAAATGAATGTGGTTAGAATTTGCAGGGGGAAATGGGGGTGTCTATCTTTGAGTGTTGCCATTTAGCACATCAATGCAGCATGAATGAAACATGAGCTCATGATAAAAATCATCAAAATGTAAAAACAAAGGCAATGGGTGTGGGATCAAAGGCACCTTTTAGTTGCTAAAGAAATTAGATATAAAGTAGATACAGTTGCTGCATAGTCTTTTAGGATATTTCTTAGGGTAGATGTCATATATTATGGGAGATGTCAACCATGCCCTTTTATTTCTGCAGGCATTCCCATGAATTTTACAACTGGCATTAGTTGGTCAGGACAATAATGTGCAAAGTACACCGTTGAAATTCCATATGTCACACCTGTTATGACCAGGGCTGCCCTAACTGTGCATCTTGTTATCCGTTCCAGAGTACTCTGACATCCCTTTCAGCAACATTGCCACAAAACACTAGAGATTGTGATCTGTGATGAACTCAGGGTCCCAGATTTATTAATATCCATCTGTGATGTGTAGTCAGTCAAGATGGTTATATGGCAGCTTTCCTTCAGGTAGTGATTTAGCAATGTAATGCTTTATAGTTTATTTTTGAAGCATGCAATTTTAGCAATTTTCTTCCCACTGAGAGGAAATCTTCTTTTAAAAAATCACATAGTTTCTGGAGTGTATTTGCATTTCAGGGCTTCTTCTTCACAAAATTCACAAGGTTGTTTTGCATAGAAGACAAAATTTCCTGCACAGGGGACAGGGTTTTTCTTTCCTGCACAGCTTGCCAGCTTTTGTGCAAATCAAGCATTTGTGAATTTTGTTGAGAATAAGTTCTCAATTACAGTATTTTCTATACAGTTTTTCTGCTAAAGATTTCTCCCAAAAAGAACCACATATGAATTGTACATAGAATAAATCTAAATTGGGAAGATGCTCATCAATCCAGGATTCTTCTTATTTAGAATTCTTGACACCCCCAAAATACTTTTCAAACCATTGTTAAATGCATTTTCAAATATTATTTATATCACAATAAGTAAAATCATGCCATTGCTCCTTTTATGCAAATTTAGTTCTTGACACAGCAATACCGAGCCTTAAGCAATGTGAGATAGAAATATTTAGGACCCTGGAGAAATAAGGCTCCTTCTGAAAGAAGCACCACCGGTGGAACATGAGTTATGCAACTCAGCTGCAGCAAATGCAACAAAGGCTTTCATAGTAAAGACTGACTTGGAAGGCAGATCTACTCTAGGGCTGTCCAACCACGGAAAAAATTGTTTCTAAACTCGATTCATTTTTAGGGGTTTTTTGCGTTTCGTTATTTAAAAGAATTCCGAAATGTTTCTTTTAAAAGGTTTGATATTTCCGAAATTTCGGAAATTACGAAACAATTTCGAAACAATAACGAATCGATTTGTTAATGGCGGACGCGATTGCGCAATACGCTAAAAAACCCTCCAAATGGGACAGGGGGGACTTCTGAAGCTTCCCTCTCCCTCTGTTGTTCACTGTTGGTGTGATATTTTTTTTTATCACTGATAAAACAAACAACGACTATAAAACGTGCACCAGACATATGGAAATAATAACGAAATAATAACGAAACAGTTTCGAAACAATTACGAAACAATTTCAAAACAATTACGAAATGAATTGGAAAAATTCGTTTCGTTTTTTAGTTGCTCCTGAATGGTTCAATATTGCTTCGTTATAAAAAAATAACGAATTAATAACGAATTATGAAATTAACAAACGAAACCGCCCAGCCCTAATCTACACTGATCCATGGTGGATGCCAGATCAGCCTCAGGATCGGTCAGATAGGAACTGGGATGGCATTCCAACTGCCTAGAGGGACTGAATATGGTTCGGTGCTGCTGGATGGCCACCCTTACCATCCCCTCCCCTTTCCCCATGTAAGCCAAAGTTGAGGAAAAGTCCAAATTCTGGACCATGTCAGTAAAGGTGGTATCAAACTGATATAATCCTGCAGCCCAATTCAAGGTACGCCATCCACATTATTTCCCCACTTCAACATTTAGCCAGCATTTCTCACTTACAGCACAGAATAAGTCCTCCTTGGTCTTTCGAGAGGTGAAATCTCTCCACCCTTGCTATTTTTTCCCTTATTTATTTTGTATTTCTGCAGATCTTAGGTTGTTACAAGCTTATTTATGATACCACCCTGTTGTGTGCAAAAAGGACCATTTTCATTCCACACATTCTGGCACCAGATCTCTATTATTACAAATAATAACATCACATAACATTCAATTTTTGTGCCTTCACCTCCCAAAATCTTAAATGGGCTACCAGATAATGAGTTGATTAAAGTAATTTCTTACCCACCACTTATCATAAAAATGTAATGTAAACTAACATCTGTAGATGCCTTCAGAGGATAGTTTAATTAGTAGGCCACTAATTAAAAGTGAAGCACATAGTGTTTGAACTTGATTACACAAGTCAAGAAGAATATGTTGTTTACCAACTTAAAAGCATTTGGCATTAACTCCTTCCCTATCACTTGAGTTGCCAGGTCTTAGAGACTTGATATGCTTCCCTGGGTTTCCAAAGAGGGAAACCAATCTTAGGCCACACTATATTGGAAAATGTTACCTTTCATACCTTCAAACCCCCAAATTTGTCAAGGAGAGCCCAGATGAATCCTCTGGTGTAAGTTGGAATTAGGCTTGTACATTTTGTGTGATTCGCTATCAATTTCTGCTTATCAGATACCAGAAGTCCCCCCATATCCATTTTTCCATGCCTCCCAAAAACAGGCTCACTTCTGAAAAAGCGTTTTCATTCTGCATCCAAAAAAAAAAAAAACACCTGCTCTTTTCAGCCCACTGGCAGCAATGTAAACTTTCAAGGCTACCTTTTCCTCTGGGAGCCTTTCCTTTCTTCAGTGTTAAGTGTTAAGAAAGCCCATTACACGGGGAGCAGGGGGGGGGGAGAGACTTCCCACAGGGTCCCCTTCCATATTCTTAATTAAGGCCTGGATTTTAAAAAAGCATAAAAGTTGAGATACCACTATTTCTGGATCCTTTGCCTTCTGTTTGTAGAGTAGACTGGGCTTAATGCTTCTTAAAGCTGTTTGTAATCTAGAGGAGAGGCAGCCACATGTGCTTTATCTCTGAGCACCAGCACACTGCACCACACAGCTTTCCAAGGCATTTTAAGGAGGCCCAGAGAAGGAAGAGCAATGACCTGGAGCTCAGTGGAGCTATCCTCTCTAGACTACCTTTAAAGTACCCTCTCTATACTGCCTGCCTGCAATCCCCTTTCTGCTTGAGGTTTTGTTCCTTAAAGCTGTTTCTACTTTCTACTCTAGAGGAGTGGTAGTCTTCTCTTTTTGTTTGCTGGGATTACATATTATTAATATTATCTTTTAGAAATATTTTCTGAAGGAGAGGAAGGGAAGGAGAAAAAGCTAAAAGAGTGAAAGACCCCAAATGTGTGCATTCACCCCACCCACTGTCCCTCAGGTCCCCAACTCCCAGTCAGTCCCACTAAATAAAAAGAATCAGGAAAATAAAGGAAAATAAAAAAGATTCAACTGTAATGCTGAATAGGAGAGGAGGAGCCGAGATCGGCTGCCATGTGGTCCCTTTTTGGATGGGAATCCATAACATCTGGGCCCTTTCCATTACAGATACTGGAGCAAACTGAAGATGCCAGATTGGTCAAAGGAAAAGGTTAAAAATGGATCCGGACTCAAGTCTTGTTGGAATGAGAAACTGTGTTTGGTTCTGAATGAAAGATGTGGAATGTCATCTCCAGAGACCATCCATATGTGTTCTGAATAAAAGATATGACATTAGCAGGGCCGATCCATAGATCTCAGGTTTGGATCTCAAACCTCACCGTCTGGTACAATCCTGAACTGGCAATAATGGTTTCACCAGATTTTTGAGCTTTAACCAATAAGAATTGTAACCAATGTCACTTCTGCTTATGCATGGTTCTTGCTGTATGCCCATTTGTAAACTTATACAGTAGACCTTCCACTTTTGTACAGGTTAGCGGTACAGGATCCTACAAAACTAGAAAAACTGTAAATAAAAAACACTATTTTTTTTTAGGAATCTTTAGGTCCTCGAGGATAACTCCATGGAAGATGGCAGAGATATTTAAAATACTTTCCAATGTTTCAGTGTACACAAACTTTGTTTCATGCACAAAATTGTAAAAAAAATACTGTGAATAAAAATATCTTCAGGCTATGTATAAAGTGTCTATGCAACATAAATAAATTTAATATTCAGACTTGGGTGTCATCTCCAAGAGATCTCATTATTCATGTACATGCAAATACAGATATTCCAAGAGCTGAAAAAAAATCATAATCCAAAATATATTGGGTACCAAGCATTTTTGATAATGAAGACTCAATCTGTAAAATCAGCAACATCATCATTAATAATTCAGTTAATGATGGAGAACAAAATATAGAGAACCTCTTCCCATGGACCACATTTTGCCCACCGACCTGCTTCCCTATCAAGAAAAACAGCACTTGTGAGGTTGGACTCTGTGCATCATAGGGACAGCATACAAAGCCACCTGGAAAAGCCAGTTGTTTGGTTCATTTGAGTCAGGTCATTCCTTCAAATCCATTTAAGCAATAGTTTCATGGGAAGGCCAACATCCATGAGGCACTAGACCACAAAGCCTGCAAAACCTCATAGTAGCACTTTTTTCATGTCAGGAGCAACTTGAAAAACTGCAAGTTGCTTCTGGTGTGAGAGAATTGATGATCTGCAAGGACGTTGCCCAGGGGATGCCCGGATGTTTAATATTTTACCATCGTTATGGGAGTCTTCTCTCATGTCCTGCATGGGAAGCTAGAGCTCAACAGATGGGAGCTTACCCACTCCCTGGATTCAAACTGCCAACGTTTTTGTCAACCAGTTTAGCCAGCACAAGTATTTATCCCACTGTAGCACTGGGAGATGAAAAAAGGAGAGAACAGATCCTAGTGCACTGCTGGAGTGTCAAAAATTCACCTTGGTTTTTCATCAAATTTCATTCTGAAAAGGCAGCATTCCAGCCTTGCTCCCATCTTTCTCCCACTTCTAAGTAAAATTCTTTTCTCTCAGCACTTTCAGAAGAAATGCCTGGGTCGCAACTTCCAAGTAACATTTATGATTAATGCATTTTCTTTCAACCCCCAGGATATCTGCGGGGGAATAGGAGAGATTAATTCCAGTCTAGCTCCTCTGTGCCATTGTCCTTGTTGGATCTTTAGAGTCACTTAATCACACCAGCTCGTCTATGGCTTGCAAGTTGAGATACATTGACGCAGATCACAGATGGGCAACTGCAAGAGCATTGAGTCTCCAAGGGACTTTAAATTATTATTTTGCTTATGTTTATGTTTATTTATAACCTGCCTTTTCTCTCCACAAGGAGACTAAAAAGGCTTTAAAGGTTCACCCCTTCCTCTTTGCTCCATTCATTTTTTTCTAGGTGATCTAAAATGGGGCATGAGAAGAACTTAATATTGTTTTTTTCCCATCCTGTGCTATTTTAGGCTGGGATTGAGGTCTTCTTTAACTGCTGTTGTTCAGTGCTATGGAATCATGGCAGTGGTACTTCAATGAGCTTCAGCATTTTTGGTAGAAAATGCTAAATTATTGTTGTTGTTCCTGCTGCTATTGTTATTTGTATCCACCTCTCCTCACAGCTCAAGCTGTGGTACAACATTGTTAAATTACACAGATAAAACAAAGGACCATAAAATACATATATTAGAAAACACAGAACAAAGATCAAAACAACAAATCCTAATAAAACATAAATTTAAAATGCATAGTTTAAAATTGACTAGGGTAGGCCTGCTGGAAGAGTTAGGATTTAACTGTGTTTTAAATTAGCTGTTATGAATCCTTTCTAGCAGTTCATTCTACAGTCTAGAGGCAGCTGATGAAGAAGGTCTCTGGGGACAGTTGCCAGTTGGGTTCTGATTGGTTGGAAAAAGTGTCCCCCAGAGGACCTACATATACAGGTTATATAATATGGGAAAAGGCGAAACTGCAGGTAACCTGGACCCAAACCATATTGCACTTCGTTCTCTGCCCTGAAACCACTAGAGTGATTTTAGTATGAGTATAATATGAGCACTCCTAGATATTCCCATAACCAATCCATCTGCCACATTTTGATCTAACTGGAGTCTCCAATCTTGGTACAGGGGTAACTCAATGTACAGCATATTGCAGAAGTCCAACCTTGAGGTTACCAGTGCATGCATATTTAGGCTCTCCAATTCTAGCAAGGGACAGAGCTGCTCTATCGACCAAAGCTTGTAGCAAGCTCTCCTGATTGTCATATCTATCCTATGACCTAGTTACATGGGGCTTTTTTAAGCATCCTAGGATGCTTCCCCACCAGTCCAGCAGAGGATTGGCATGCAGGGAGCAGACAACCCTTCTGTTTAAGGAGCTCCACTGGCTACCGTTCATTTTCCGGTCCCAATTCAAGGTGCAGGTTCTTACCTACAAAGCCCTGAACAGTTTGGGACCAGCCTACCTGTGTGACCGCATCTCTTTGTACGAACCCACACGACCTTTTCAATCATCAGGAGAGGCCCTGCTCGCACTCCCACCTTCATCGCAGGCATGATTGGTGGGACGAGGGAGAGGGCCTTCTCGGTGGTGGCCCCTCGACTGGAACTCATCCCAAGGACATCAGGCATGCCCCAACTCTGGCAGTATTTAGGAGAAGCCTGAAAACATGGTTGTTCCAGTGTGCCTTCCCAGAAAAAGGAAACTCCCAATATGTCCTCTAAATGCACTTTATTATGATTTAGGAATGTCTGCCTGCCCCATCCCTCTCTGAAAACTCTATCCTAGTTCATATTTCATGTTCATGCTCAGCATTATTTTTAAATTTTAATTATTACATTTGGCCCAGCCATAGGTTTTAAACATCGTTGTGCTATTATCAATGTTTATTGCTTATTTTTTGTTTATGAGATTTATTTTAACTGTTTTATATTGTTGTTTGTTATTGCTTTCGTTATTGATGTATTGCGGGCTCGGCCTCATGTAAGCCGCACTGAGTCCCTTGGGGAGATGGTAGTGAGGTATAAATAAAGTTGTTGTTGTTGTTGTTATTATTATTATTATTATTATTATTATTATTCTGCCCATCATATGACATTGCTGGACTTTTGGCGGAGGCCCTGCCCACGACCACAGTGGAAGCCCATATGACACTTGCCACACAACACAAGCATCATATGGAGGCTTCCTATGTTCTTCTGGCTCCAATAGAGCCAGCACGGATCCATGCAGCTTCTGCAACACTTCCCCTGTGTGATGGGAAAGCATCACCATTAGGGACCTTTGTATGGGAAGACACATTCATCCCACTGTCCCTCAGTTCACTGGCAAAGCCAGGCGAAGCAGGATGCTTTGCCTAGCTAATGTGATAAGATCTTGAGCTGACGTTTGGAATAATGGATCCAGGAGCACTCCCAAGCTATCATCACAGTCTTTCACTGGAACACACCTCTGTCTCCAGGATAGCACCTCTGTCTTATCTGGATTCAATTCCAATTTGTTTTTCTTCACACAGCCCATTATTTCCTTCAGACATTCATTCAGAGGGAACATGCCTTCTAAAACTACAATTCCCATAGCATTGAAATATGGCAGTTAACATGGTCCCAAACTGCATTAATTCTACAATGTGTTTGGACCACAGGACAGAATTCTACAGCCTTACTCAAAGCAGTAATTTGTGGAAACCCCATCTTTTTGTGAAGGCCCCTGGATCAAATGACAAATGCTTTATATCAGGGGTCCTCAAACTAAGGCTCACGGGCCAGATGTGGCCCTCCAAGGCCCTTGACCCAGCCCTGCCATAACTTTAGACTGAGGGTCACCCTATGTCTGAAACAACTTGAAGGTATACAACAACAACAATAATAATCCTATTTAACTTGACTATCTCACCAGCCAAAAGCAGACCCACACTTCCTATTGAAATACTGGGAAGTTTATGTTGGTCAAAATTGTTCTACATTTTAAACAATACCCCCCCCCCCCCCACCATCTGATGGAATGTGAATTGGCCTTCTGCCTAAAATGTTTGAGGATCCCTGCTTTATATTTTGGCTTGTCTGTGTGTGTCTTCCTGTTGCCAGTCAACTTATGGTCCTCTGAAATATAGCATACAGCACCTGGTATTTCTTCATGTGTGTGTGTGTATCCAGCCAAGCCCCTTATTTTTTCCTAGATCCTCTCAGATCCCAGCATCTGTTTTCTTCAGGTAGTTTTGCACTTCTTTTTCATGTTTAAAGTTACGATAATCATAAATCAAATATAGAAGAGCTGTCTAACAGGTGGCAAAAGAACTGAAGGGGTGAGATAGCTGCAGAGGAGTGGAACTATTTATGGCCAATAGCTGTTAAAATGGCAAAGGAAGTGAAAATGGAAATACTGCATTGTAGCCTGATCTGTGAAGTGTACAGGACCCCAGAGTTATAGCAACTTTGTGCTTCTTCAGATGTCTGGTTCCTGAAACAATTTATCTGCCCCAGGTGAACCTACTCAATTTTAATCAAGGTGTGGCATGACTCCCAGAGTTTGACACCTAAGGGTGTGGGGAGAAGGCGGATATTTCCTAAAGTTATTATGAATAGTAACTGTACATTTCAACTTTACATCTTTTTTTGGGTGTTGTACATGACTTCCCTGCCATGCGTGAGGAAGATGTATTAGGCTACAATATATTCCAACCTTTAGACTACTGACTGGAAAATAAACTGTCCTGTGAGAATAAAGAAGCTGGCTTTCCTTCTTATTTATGCCCATAACAGCTCATGGTAAAAATCATCAAAATGCAAAAACAAATAGAGAATGTTTATAGAATACCACTCTCTCTACCTCACTCTCTTATCTTAATACTTTGGAGCACTTTTTTGTCTAAATCCTACAGTTACTCCCAACTAAAGCAGACCCAATAAATCAGTACGGTTTTCTTAGTCTGGCCTAAGCAATAGAAAGAGTGCTGTTACTAAATTGGTTGAACATTGGGGGCTAAATCCATTTATTTGGCACAACTGCAAAGGCCCCTTCCACACAGCTGTATAAAATCCACATTGAACTGGATTACATGGCAGTGTGGACTCAGATAACCCAGTTCAAAACAGATATTGTGGATCATCTGCCTGACATTCTGGGTTATATGGCTATGTGGAAGTAAAAGACCCTTTAACTGCCATGGTTCAATGCTATGGAATAATGATCCTTAGCATTCTCTACCATATACTACTGGTGCTTCACCAAACTAGGACCCCCGGTAGTGCAATGGGTTAAACCTTTGTGCTGGTAGGACTGAAGACCAACAGGTCAGAGGTTCAAATCCGGAGAGAGCGCAGGTGAGCTCCCTCTGTCAGCTCAAGCTCCCCATGCAGGGACATGAGAGAACTCCCACAAGGATGGTGTATGTATACACACACACACATCCGGCCATCCCCGGAGCAACATCCTTGCAGACATCCAATTCTCTCACACCTGAATTGACTTGCAGTTTCTCAAGTCGCTCCTGACATGAAAAATAAAACCAAACTAAGGACCCTTCCACACTACCCCTTTATTCCAGGATCTGATCCCAGGTTATCCATTTATCCCAGGTTATCTGGAAGTGGGGACTCTTATATTCCAGTTTAAAGCTGATAATTTGTGATCAGATCCTGGGATAAAGGATGACATGGAAGGTCATGATTCCATAGCATTGAGCCATGGCTGTTAAAATGATGTCAAATTGCATTAATTATATAGTGTAGATTCACACTGATAAATCCACGATCAAAAGTTTATTTTTAAAAACCCCTCAGAAAAAATTCCTACAGAGAAGAAAATAATCCAGTGAGGACTGGAACATCCTGAGTGTACACAGAAATAATGGGAAAGGGAAATGGAGTAGACTGATGGAAAGTTGGAACTCTGAATAGATGTATTCACTGCAAGATTTCATTCCATAACTCTTTTCTGTTTCCCAGCACCTGTTCCTATCAGCTTGGCTTTTAGAGATGAACCTTTTACATCTTATCCTTTCTGTGCACAAACATCAAATATTCATGGAGAAGGAGAGACAGACTGGGATGCCAGAAGGTCAGATGCCCACACATTATTTTTTTTCCAGTATCCATTATTTTTTATTATTATTTAATGTGGAGTGGGAGTTTCTTTGTTGTCGTTCTTGTTATCTCTGTAAGGGGAAGAGAAAAAGGCATTTGAGCTTCAGGTGTTCAGAAGCACTAAAGGGCAACTTATTGGCAAATGTTCAACAGGCAGCAGCAGGAGGCATAAGGCAGCACTAGTTGAGTTGAGACCTGTGGCATCTTGAGCTATATTACTGGATTGGCATCATCCATTACTGGACTGGTATTGCCCTGCCTTTGATTTCCAATGCATTGCAAGTTAACTGCAAAAATATCTACAGATTCATTCTGAAAATGTTCTATTCGCTGTAGTTATCAGTTTTGGCATCTGAGAGTGCATCTACATAGTAGAATTAATGCAGTTTGACACCACTTTAACTACCATGGCTCAATGCTATGGAATGATAAGAGCTGTACTTTTACAAGTTACGTAGTCTTATTTGCCAAGCAACAATGATGCCTCACAAAACTACAGCTCCCATGATTCCATAGCATTGAGCCATCACAATTAAAGTAGCTTCAAACTGCATTATTTCTACAATGTAGAGCAATAAAGGTGCTACAGAACAGAAGCCTGGCCTTTGGCTCCAACAAAGAGAGCTTTCTCAGAATGATATTGCTATTCTTATAGACCCATCAATTCATAACCTTTGAAAGTAAATATCAAGACTGTTCTGTCACCACTGGATCTGAAACGAAACGCCTTTAAGAGAGGATGTGTGGCTTAAATCCAGCGGGAAGCCAGGGGGCCCGAAAAGGAGCCTTTAGGAAAATTTCCCTCATTAAACAGTCTTTAGGAGGCTTGAGCTTAAATATAACAGTATTTTATTGATGAACAAACAGGAATTGTAAAGTTTGCTTGGTAAAGAAACCAGTTCTCTCAAACTTGTCCACAGGGAACAGGCACTATCTTCAATAACTTTGTTCAAAGGAAAATTCCCCTTTTTTAGCTCCTCCCAGGCTACTGTGAACCTAAACCTGACTGATTTGAATCTACTACCGGCTGAACTGCGTCTCAGAACCGAGCAGACGTACCAGCAGGCCTGTAGTCACTTGGCTGGAGATCTTGATGGTTAGAGCTGCTATTCCCTCCGGAATTCCTCAGGGCTGTAAGGCAGTTCCCCCGGAACCTTTGGGAATCTTTAAAGGCTCTTAAGACTGTTCTCCCCCGGGAAGTCTTAAGGGATGAAGCCTTTGTACAGGAGGACGTCTGTACACATCCTCTGCATTGACTTCCTTTGCTGAGACTAACTGAAAAATGGCCCCTTCCCTCCAAAAAACCCAGAGAGGGGCGGGACCAGGGATCCTAACTATTATTGACAGGTGGCTTGCCCTATGAATGCAGCCAAAGGAAGCCACCTATCTGCAAAGTCCCTGAAACTTAGGACTATGAACAAACACTCAGTGCAAAACACAAAATTGGAGCCCCTGGAACAGCCGTTCCAGAACAAAGACCCTTTGTGTACTTAGCAGTCCAGGTTCCAACTCTGACCTGCTGTGCATCTACAATGTAGAATTAAATCAATTTGACTTTACTTTAACTGCAATGCTTCAATTATATGGAATTCTGGGATTTGTAGTCTGGTGTGGATATGACAATTCAGGTTTTGGGGGTTACTTTTTTGGCTAAAATTTCTAGACTTGTACATTAATACATAGGGTAAGAACCTGTACAGCACCGCTTCTTAAATTGTGCATCCCTACCCCAAATGGGATCCCCTTAGCTCAGTGTTGGGGGCTTGAAATTATATTATTGTATAGTATAGTATATTATTATTAAAGCACAGGAAATAAAAATATCTGATTTTTATACCTATTCTACATACTTTGGGACAAGTAAACATTTCTCGGCAGAAAGAAGTAACAAATGGAAAAGTTTTAAGAAGGCTTCTCTGCAGAAACAGCTGGAAATGTTATGACTATGCAGAACAACCATCTACATTTATGGAAATGGAGTTGCACATAGCTGTGCATTGCATATGGTTCTGAAAACTCCATTGTGCATGGTTGTTCATTTGTACATTTGGCTGTGCAATGATGCAATAAAACGCCATGACAGGATTGCATAAGCACCATAAGACTCTTTGAGTATAACACTGTGCTCCATTGCCTTGTTGCAGGATCTTGGCCTCAATCCTATTCTATTTTGAATCACCTCCATTTCCACACTTTGAATATCATACTGTAGACACAACAGATGCAAAAGAGAATCCTTTTTTTTACTACATCTCTTTTGTTGTCATTGAGAGCTGAGGGGAATTGACATCAAAATGGAATTGGAGCAATCTTCATCATGCTTCATCATCCTGTCTCTGCATTGTTTAATTATGCTTCATCAAACATAACAGTAAATTCTGTGATAAGATACAAATCAAAAGAACACAGGAAAAGACTTGGGGCAAATTGTTCCTCCTTGTTAGCCTATCCATCATATTGGTGTTATTTTGAAAGCTAATTACTGTTGTGAACCGTGAGCAGTAAGAGTAGGAACATGCACAACAAATTAACCTCATTTTCAACCATATGTTCTTTTACCCAAAGAAAGGTACTCCCCATTTACACACACACACACGTCAAACAATGAAAGAGAGCAAGATCATGTTTCTGAAGCTACCTTTTGAAAAATTGCATGTTGTATTCAGAAAAGAAATGAAAAGGAAAGCTCCGTAATAAATAAACTACAAAAAAGAGACAGCCCATAGCTTAATAACAGCAGCTGAATTGATTGTCTAATTCTTTTGGGAAAGGGGGGAAAATCAATGAATATAACCCATCACTGTTCAACACAATTTTTCATCCCAATGTTCTGCTGACAGTTTGGTCTTAGCTGCTTTCCAGATCAAAATTAGGAGAGACAAGGGGCTAGCAGGTGCGCTGCTTTTCTCAGAATAGTCTCAAATGTTTCATCAATTGAACAAAGGGATGCATGTATACCATAGAATTAATGCAGTTTGACACCATTTTACTGCCATGTCTCAAAGCTATAGAATCTTGGAAGTTGTAGTTTGCCGAGGCACCAGTACTCTTTTGCAGAGAAGGCTGAAGACCTTGTAAAAGCACATTTCTCATTATTCCATAGCATTGAGCCATGACCATTAAAGTAGTGTCAACTTGCATTAATGATACAATATAGATGTATCTTAAGAAATATGTGGCCAATAGGGCTGGGCGGTTTCGTTTTGTTAATTCGTAATTCGTTAATAATTCGTTATTTTTTCAATTACAAAACGATAACGAACCATTCTGGAGCAATTTTTTAAAAAACGAATTTTTAAACACGTTTTGTAAATGCTTCGTATTTCGTTATTGTATTCGTTTCGTTATTGTTCTGAGGTCGTTTCGTTATTATTTCCGCATGTCTGGGGCAAGTTTTTTTGTTTAATTAGTGAAAAAAAATTATAATATCACACCAACAGTCAACAACAGAGGGAGAGGGAAGCTTCAGAAGTTTTTGGAGGTTTTTTAGCGTATTTCGCGGTCGCGTCCGCCATTAACGAATCGATTCGTTATTGTTTCGGAAATTGATTCGTTAATGTTTTGTAATTTTTTTCACATTTACGAAATTTCGTAAATATCGAACTTTTTAAAAGGAAAATTTTGTAATTATTTTAAATATCGAAACAAAAAAACCCCCCAAATACAAATCGATTTTAGAAACAAATTTTTCCGTTGTTACCCAGGCCTAGTGGCCAACCAACATCAGCATGCAATAAAGATAGCAAAAGTTATTAAGGAGGAAGAACACACAAACGAGGACTAGTTTGTTTACAGAGTCAAAAGAGAGGAAGGGGTCCTCTCTTTTGACTCTTGTTCTTCATTGAACTCTGTTTGTACCAGTTGAAGTAAGTTGAGGACAAAGGCAGAAAGTGAGAGGTGGATAGAGACATTTCAGAGGCAGCTTTAAAAGTCAGCTCAATGCAAATCTCCCAAAAAGAAGTAGGGAAAAGAGAAAATATCGAATGAGTTTCTAGAACCAAAACTCCATCTTTCTGCTTTTTCTTTTCCTTCTCCATCACTCTTTGTATTGACAAATTGGCATATGTCTTTCTTCATTTTATACCTAGAATCTTATAGATAGTTTTGACCCAGTGAATGGAGAGTCAATGTGATTTAGTGGACATACTCAGGTTAAGACTATTAAAACTGAAGGTGAAAATCAAATGTTGTGAACTGCAATCTCTAGGATTCCTTGACTTTGGCTATGTACAGTTTCTGGGACTTGCAGTGCAACAACTGGAAGGCTGTATAAATCTTCAACCCCGATAAATAAGATTAAATCTTTGATTTCCTACCTTTCCACTAGGTGAAGCTACTGGAGTGCCTTACTCAAAAAGATAAAAGAAGCAAGGAAATAACACAATCCAACACTACCACTCCAGTATCTGCAGGGGATACATTCCAATATTCCCTGTAAACATGGAAAGTAGGAAACCCTAATTTTTGACTATAACCTGGACTGCTAGTATATCATTGAACTGCACTAGAGGATCGAGAGAAAACCACAAACACATCCGGGGAAGGGATTTTTTGGGGGGTGTGCGGATAAGTGAAACCATGCTTATAGAATCCATGGATAAGGGGATCATACTGTAAATTCAATGCAAAACATTCAGTTATAAAGCAAATAACTTTATAACTGAATATTTTTCATTGATTGTACAGTATGATCCCCTTATCCATGGATTCTATATTCTTTTTCTATGGTGATTGCTCAAAAAGGCCTACATAATTTATATTTAGACTGTTGATCTGCAAACTTATGTTCTCAGTCTCATGGAAAATCTGACAACGGGTTTGCAACCCAAGAAATAAACTTTGTGACAGGTCCTTTATTACCAATTGGTGTATATTTATTTCTTTTATTTATAGAAAAAGGTATAATTTTAATCTACCCAATTCACAAAGCATTCTTAACCTGAAGGCTAACACACACACAAAAATCCCCTAGTGTGTGTATATATTTTTCTAAAGAATGCTGTCATACTGTAAATTTATTTTTATCCTGATTAATTTTGTAAAGTCATTGCTTTCAATAAATGTTTTAAAATTCCAAAATAAGGTCTTATGATAGTCAGGCATATGGCTGGGGATATAATCCTCCCAAATAAAAATTTAGTCCTCCCACTTATGAATTTTCCATTCAGTTCCCAAATTTCTAACATTGGAGATAGTGAGACATTTATTTATATCCTGCTTGTCCCAATATAGGAACTCAAGGCACATATGAATGAAATATGGGAAATCACTCAAAACTGGTACTCTTCTATTTACAGTATTCTATTCATGTCACTTTTGTATCTTATGCCATCTCTTTTTTTTGGGGGGGGGGGGGTGCCTAAGCACTATTTCTAAATGTTCAAATTAAGTTTTAGGTTACTGCAAAATTTTAGTTGGGAAGCAGGATTCTTATTTGAGAGGCTAATTACCTCATCGCCCATGCTACACCCTCTAGTACAGTGGTTCTCAACCTGTAGAAAGACTGTTTCAGATTTTGGTTCAAACTTTAGAGCAGTGGTTCTCAACCTGTGAGTCCCCAGGTGTTTTGACCTACAACTCCCAGAAATTCCAGCCAGTTTACCAGCTGTTAGGATTTCTGGGAGTTGAAGACCAAAACATCTGGGGATCCACAGGTTGAGAGCCACTGCTTTACTACAAATGACAATGATCTTTCACAAAAAGAAGGATACCTAGTGCGGATAGCCAAATTAAGGATTCAGAGCCAAGGCATCATAATCAAAAAGGATTCCTGCCCATCAGTCATGTCAAATTCAGTAGTGCAAGAACTTGGAGAAAATTCACTCTTGAAGTAGAGAAGAGGGTAATGCAACAGTCTTAACATTACTATTTGACATTGATTTGATAAATTCAAATCACACTGTTTTCTTGGTATACTGGGGAAGCTGGTAAATGTGTTTCTTGGTGATAGGTGCACACTCATAGAGATGGAGGTAGGAAGGGAGCATGGGAGCAAGAGTTACTTCTAACCCAATAATGTGTCCATTATTTTCACTTCTACCAATGAATTTAACAATAGTCCTGGCAACATGCTGAAAATATGGTTGACTTGTTACACCTCCATCACCCCAGGCTATATTTCCTTATTGATCTGTTTATTGCTTCCTCTGAGAGAACATTGTCAATCCCTTCTGTCAGAGTCAAAACCTTGCAGCATGGAGCAGGCAGCATTATTACTATTTAAGTGAGAAATTGGTTTCACATTTCACTCGGCACTCTGGGCAAAGTTGCACATTCATTCTTTCAAAAACCACAGACATTTAAGGGAAAGTGAACATCGCATCTTGCAATTGTGAAAAAAAGATCAGTTGCATTTTGGGCAACTGCATTTGGAAAACTGAAGATAGGTATTTCCATTCCATCCATTTAACTAATATGAAGTTAACCCTCTATGAATTCTGTGCATAACCCTTAAAAGCCAATGTCCTGAGATGGCTTTCTTTGATATGAAAGAGTTTCCAACCCATGAGAAGAGTCTAGATGTCCGGATTCCAGGAACATCTTGAGTCTAGCTACATAAAAAGCGTTTCACAAATATGGTGGTCAAATAAGAACTACAGTTCTTTCCCTGATAGATACTATGGTGCTTAAAAAGTCTTCACAAAAAGTTGAGTGGAAACTATCAGACTCCAGCAGTTCAGTCACAAAGGATAAGATTCTAAAATTCCTGTTGTTGAAAACATGGCACCCCTATCCCTATGATTTACAGTTCTCCAAGGGCACCAAACTAAAATGTGGTGTTTTTCCCTATATTTCTACTGAAGTCCCACAATTCCAGCAAAAGACACCGACAGATAGACCAGCAATCTCAACTCCCTCTCAAAAGCGACTTTAAAGATTATTTTTATTAAAGTATGCAGATATGAACTGATATGTATCAGCACACAAGTGGTTCAGATCAGAAGCAGAAAATCGCATGTAAATATTCTATCATTTATTAACCCTTTAATAAAATGTATCTTTTACTTATAACTTTTTGTCCATCTTGTATTCTTTACTTAAAACCCTATACGGTTCCGGCCCAGTGTATTTGTCCGAATGGATCTCCCTCTACATCCCATCTCGAAGTTTAAGATCTTCTGGGGAGGCCCTGCTCTCGACCCCGCCACTGTCACAAGTGAGGTTGGCGGGGACGAGGAGCAGGGCCTTCTCAGTGGTGGCCCCCCACCTGTGGAACTCACTCCCCGGGGAGATTAGATCGGCGACTTCCCTTCTGGCATTCAGGAAAAAACTGAAGACCTGGATATGGGACCAAGCCTTTGGGCACTCTGGCAGTTAAAATAAAGATCTGACGATAGACATGGACAAATAGAATGGAATGGATATATGGACTCTGAACTCTGAGCATGAGATTGTTTTATTATTTTATTATGTATTGATGTTTTAATGTGTTAACTGTTTGAATTACTTTTGTATTGTTGTTAACTGTTTTAGGCATCGAATTGTGCCTTCCTCTGTAAGCCGCCCTGAGTCCCCCCCCGGGGTGAGAAGGGCGGGGTAGAAGTAAGTGAAATAAATAAATAAATAAATACTCTCTGTCCTAATGCTATATGTATCAAATATGAAGTCACAGGGGTCATCACCTCCTTCCTGACCCCACTGAGAAATTTCCTGGACATCAGGAGCTGGGCAAATTGTTTAGACCAGTGGTTTTCAACCTGTGGGTCACCTGATGTTTTGGCCTTCAGCTTCCAGAAATCCTAACAGCTTGTAAACTGGCTGGGATTTCTGAGAGTTGTAGGCCAAAACACCTGGGGACCCACAGGTTGAGAATCACTGATCTAGAAACTGGTGGTGTAGATTGATGACAGATGTAGTCCAGTAACTCGTGGATGTCCACATGAATTCCACAATAGTCCTAAATTAGTAGAGCTACCTTTATTTTTGCCTCTGTAATTAAGTCAAGTCTTGAGGGCACTTCCATACATGACTAGATCATGAGTGAAAATGGGTTAAACTAAGAGAGAGTTGTAGGCCAAAATACCTAGGGACCCACAGGTTGAGAGCCACAGGTCTAAAGAATGTACCCAGCCCCAGAGTTCCAGGAAATTCCTCAGTGTGGCTTGCTTTGGCAATTGTGAATTGTAATTTTTATGATATTTATGCTGTTAGCATCCTCTGATGCTCATGTGAGGCCACACTGAGTCCCCCTTGTGGGGAGAAGGGCAAGATATAAATATATGAAATAAATAAAAGGTCATATAATATGTGTGCATTACCATCTTTAGTTCCTCTAGGAAGGGGTGCAGCTGGAATATCAGCCAGAGCTGGTAGTAAGCACTCCTGACCTCTGTTTTGTCTGGATTCAGTCTCAATTTGTTTTTTCTTATCCAGTCTATTACCTCTTCCAGGCATTATTCAGATGGGGCAAGTTATCCTTATCTGAAGCTGTTTTTGAATGCAGGAAGAAGTATATTTGGGTATCATCAGCATACTGATAACATCACATCCCATGGCTCCATAACTTATGTAAATATTAAAAAGCATTGGGGCTAGAATGTCACCTTGTGGGATGTCATATAACAGCTACTTTTTTGAGAAGCAGCCATCCCCAGCACCACCATCTGGAACCTGTCTGAGAGGTATGATTGGAACTACTACAACACAGTGCCTCCAATTCCCAGCCCCTCCAGGTGTGCCAGAAGGATACCATAGTTGATGGCATCAAAAGCTGCTGAGATGTCTAGAAGCACCAAGAAGGACACACACCACTTGTCAGTGTTAAGACAATAATAATCCGTTAAGGCGACCAGAGCAGTCTCAACTCCATATCCTGCTCTGAAGCCAGTTTGAAATAGGTCGAGGAAGTTTGTGTCATCCAAGACTGCCTGGAGTTGGGGGGTAACTGCCTTCTCAATAACCTTGCCCAAAAAAGGAAGATTAGACACAATAATATCAATTTCCACATGCTAAACTATGTACCGATTATGTTATACACAAACCTTAATTTAAATTACAACATTGTACAACTTAACATGTGCCCAAATATGCAGCTGAATGCACAACTGGACTTCACATGTGCATTATATATGCAAGAGCAACACAAGTGCATCTTTGTTTATTGATCCTTGAAATGAATACTTAGATTTCTCATTGGGCAACAACATCCCATATCAGCATGGGGATTTATGTATGCAGCAGGATACCAGCAATGCTTCTGGTCCCTGGGCTATATGCAGAATTTTGGGAGCCAGAGAAAAGATAGAAGTCTCAGGGATATCTTATTTATTCTGTGCCCACTCCTTCATTTCTAATCATGACAGACTAGAGTTCCCCTCAAGCATTATGCAGGAAGTATATAACACACCCACCCTTTCCATCTCCTGGGTACTGTTTTTCTATTTGTGATAAAGCATGATAAATGGTTTCTCTCTACCTAACCTTGAAACCTAGAGTCCTTTAAAAGTTACAACAACAAAAGTGAGTTTCACTGGGCTAGAAATAAGCTCAATGTGTGAATCTTACCTCAAATAAGAATGGTCAGTCAAAACTATAAGTTATGAGATTTTTTAAATATTGAAATTATTTCTTGCATCTCAGAACAAGATATAAAAACCTACTGTGAGTATATTTTAAGGTTGTTTTTAAATGCATGTGAGGGGAAATTTTGGATATATTGTTTTCTAGGCCCCTTGGACTACATAATTAACTTAATAAATGAAATAATGCATGTGCCATTGCAAATGTATGGGTAATACATCACATTCTGTTATAATCCAATTCTGAAGAAACAGATTGTCTAAATGCACCAGTGCTCCCATTATATATCCTACAGTTTTAAAAAGGCTGAATGAAAAGTGTGCCTTACTCCTTGTTTATAGTGTATATCAATGGCCATGTTAACATACACCATATCTACATGGACACTATAACCCAAAGCAACTGAAAATCAGCTCTGTGGCAATTCAGTGATGCATAGCCATCTCGCCCCAACACAACCACTTCATGTGGTTGTTCCACATGCTAGACAAAGTTTGCTCTGCCTAGATTTGAGGTATATGTGAAGAGTTCTGAATTGGAACAGGCCTCACTATTCACTCAGGCCAATGTTACCACCCCACCTTACTTGCAGACCACAGGGAAACAGGGTGGCACTTACCTGTGTTGTTGTTCAATGCTCCAGCAGTGGCCATAGAGCTCCAGAGAAGTTGTGCCCAATGCCATTACACAACACTCTTGCCAATGTGTCTGGGTGACTCAGAAAGAAAATGATCCTTCTCCCCTCTCCAAGTTGTGCAGATGCCCCTGCTTACATTGAAAAGGGCACTGAGTGACAAATCATTGGGGAGATGGTGGCGGGGTATAAATAAAGATTATTATTATTATTATTATTATTATTATTATTATTATTATGTTTTTCACCCCTGATAAAATCTATTAAAATGAAGAGGAAAGGGGAAAAATGAATATAGTGTTGGTTAAAGATAGACACAATATTTGAAGATTCAAAGAGGAAGGGAGGAAAGCATTTTTTCAGATGTCCAAAATCCCTGACAAGGAAAATCTACTTCAGGCTCCTTTGGGAAGAACTTCCTGAGGGTAAGAGCTATTTGGCCTTGGGGTGTGCTGGAATCTCCTTCTCATTATATTTTTAAGCAGAGGCTGGATGGCCATCGGTCCAGGGTGCTTTAATTATGTGTTCCTGCATTGCAGGAAGTTGAAATGGATGACCATTGTGATCTTTTCCAATTCTATGATTCTATGATCCCCTTCCCATTTTCTGTTCCCCATGCCAGGAGAGCCTAGCAAGGAGCACTGTCATTGTGGGCTGTTTTTTAATATCCGGTACATGATGACAATGACTGGATCATTGTAAATTACCTATGAGAATACAGGTGGTGAGGGTATAACCTCCTTTATCCTTATCACACCCCCTCCAACACCCTCCCAATGTGACATGGGGGGCAGGTAGGGAGAGCTAAGAGAGATTCTGGAAAATGGTGCTGGGGAACTGCTGTTCATATCTGTTGGATTTATGCCCCAAGGAGCCATCATAGACTACACTGAACAAATGGGATTGATCTAGTTCTTTGAGATTTTGTCTTTGTCCTTAAATCACTGCTTCTTGGTTAGATACTTAGTGTCTTATCTGCTCTCAGAAAGATAGTTTTCTGATGGAGCTATTTTTATTATGACTGCATGGGAGATCATTTCGTCACGTGAGCCTCCATCTCCATCCCTGATGGCTCAGTGAGAATTAGGCCAAAGTATAAACAAGTAAATTGCAAAATACAGTGCTTTTCTTCTTCTTTCTTTCTTTCTTTGCCATATTTTGCCCCTGAGGCATGACCTCATTACTCATAAATTACCTTGATCTCCTTTGACCAGATGGCACTCATTTCTTTGACATGGGGTAGATGCATTTCATGCAGATGTCCAGAAGGTTAAGAAGACTGAGTGGCTAGAGGAACAATTTTCAATTTTTTTGGCAAAAAAGGATAATTACCTTAAATGCTCCAAATTTGATTTAGGGCTGCTGTCTTCTACAAAGTTAGGTCAGGTGGCACATCATCAACAATCCAGGCTGCCAATCAGATACTGTCTCATAATATGGCAAAGCTCAGGTTTATTAGATAGTCAGATTTAAACCTTCATCTCCTCCTCCTTTTTCCCGTTATCAGGTCTAGCTTAGCATAAAAAAATCTGTTGGGCAAGTTGTCCCCAGGAGCCATCATTATAAACTTCAAAAGAACCATGATGGACCATACCAAAAATATTCTAGGGGTTCCCAGCAGTGGGTATGATTATTCATGGATTTGATCAATATGGTTTCGCTAGAAATCTTTAAATCCCCCAGAACAACATGATGGTCAACTTCCAAGCAAGCTTGTTTTCTGCTTCACTGGAGACTAGGACGCGGAACAATGGCTTCAAACTACAAGAGAGGAGATTCCATCTGAACATGAGGAAGAACTTCCTGACTGTGAGAGCCGTTCAGCAGTGGAACTCTCTGCCCCGGAGTGTGGTGGAGGCTCCCTCTTTGGAAGCTTTTAAACAGAGGCTGGATGGCCATCTGTCAGGGGTGATTTGAATGCAATATTCCTGCTTCTTGGCAGGGGGTTGGACTGGATGGCCCATGAGGTCTCTTCCAACTCTTTGATTCTATGATTCTATTCCAGCAGAAATTGACTGTAAAGCAGGCATGGGCAAACTGTGGCCCTCTAGGTGCTTTGGACTTCAACTCCCACAATTCCTAAGAGCTGGTAGGCCGTTTGGAATTGTGGGAATTGAAGTCCAAAGCACCTAGAGGGCCAAAGTTTGCCCATGCCTGCCCTAGAGTCACCAGAGAACCTAGAGATTCCTGAAGATACCATGTTACTCAGATCCATGAATAATCAAACCCGAAAAAGTTGAATTTGCAAATGTGGAGGACTATATTTTTAATGCAGTGGTGACTTTGTAAGTCATATCAAAAGAAATTAATCTAATCAGTGGAACCTGATAAACAGTTTTATGGAAATGGTGTATGTCGAGGAAGTCATTTTAGTTGATGAAATGACTTTCTTTCTGTACTAGATGATCTCTTTTAAGGAAAAGGAGGAGAAAGAAGGAGATGGGCAAGTTTTCTATTAAAATTTTCCCCACTGATGGGAAGGAAAAATTGAGAAGAAGGTGGAAGGCACACATTCATTCTGTCCTACATTATGTGTCATATAAATGCAAAAAAGTTGCTATGAGTATCACTTTAACTGGAAGCAGACATTGTTAATGTCAGCAGTATATGCAAACTTTAATAAGATATTTTTCTGCAGTGAACATATAACTTCTGAAGGATTTACTATTTCAGAAGGAAATAGGCCCATGATTTTCACTTACATCTCAACTCCCTGATAACATGGAATTGGGTAGCAATTCCACATACAAAAGCTTCTGTCATGGAAAACCTTTCATAATCATTCTTTTGAGATACTGGCGCTGCTCTAAAAAAAATAATTCAAAAATGCAAGTTTCCCCCTGGATCTCTGCTTGTTACACTCAACGTTTTCATGGCTGTTGTACTTTATTGATTTTTAAATATATCGTTCAAACCAGTTGAGTGGAGAAATGTGCTGTCATATGTATGCATGGCTCTTACAGCCTGGTGCTTTTAAAAATAAAGCTTTTTAAAATGATCTTATGCCCTGATGTTACTGTAATGCATGGTATGATCGGCTGCCTTTAACAATGGTCCTGAAATTTGATCTTGCACAAAATATGGCTTCAAGAGTATGGCCTGGAATAGACATTTTCGAATATATTTTGCTAGTTTTCTAATACCGAATCCATTCCCTACCTTGTTTCAAGACCTGATTTAAACTAGATGTACACATATTACTTTTTTAGTTTATAATTCCCAGAATTCCTCAGCCAGTATCAATGCTCCCTGGGAATTCTGGAAGATAGAATCCAAAAAAGGGGGAAATTTCTTATCTCTTATATTTAGTCCATGAACTTCTCCACAGTTTCAGACAACAGGACCTCGAAAGATTGTCTCTCCCAATGCATTTTTTACCTGTGTCTTGAGATCATCCAGGGCAAGACAACAGGTCAGCGAAAATGCATATTTTCGCACATAGAAGAACCATGGTTCAATCCTAAAACCACGTCAAGCACTCTACCTGAAACCTTGAAGAACCACTATTAGTTTGTGTTGACAATATTGGACTCAGACTGTTAATTAATGTTAGGCAACTGTCATATTCCTATGTCAACAAAGCTGCTACTCTGATGTAGGGATCCATAGCTTTATGCATTTCACCCATTCCTGCAAGAATGATTAACAACATGAGAACCTATATTCATTTTTAAGTGATTTTTTTTCACACTCTGGGCGTATTTTTGTGTAAAAGTTATTTGTAAGAAACTGGGATTTGTGAGACAAAACTCATTTTTTTGGACCAACCCCCTAATTATGGGCATAGAAAATAATCAATTTTGCATAAAATATTACTGATTTCTTGATGCATCTTTTTCTCCTTCCTTGCAGTGTTTTATCAAGACACAGATGAGTGACTGTATTACAAATGGCAGGGGAATATGCAATGCTACATAAGGAAGTGAACTCTGTAGCAAATTATGCATGGTTCAATTTGTGGGATTAATTTAAAATATCTTCCCAATTAAGCAGAAATTTCTCAGAAAGGAAGAGGGGGTGGTCAATCCCATAAAAATGGAGCCACGGTGGTGCAATGGGTTAAACCCTTGGCTGACTGAACTGCTGATCTGAAGGTTGGGTTGCTGACCTGAAGGTTGCTGGCTCAAATTCATGAGATAGCGTGAGCTCTCATCTGTCAGCTCTAGCTTGCGAGAAGTCGCCCAGCTAGTACATCCGGGCGTCCCCTGGACAACATCGCTGTAGACAGCCAATTCTCTCACACCAGTAGTGACTTGCAGCATGTTCTCAAGTCACTTCTGACACGATTTTTGAAAAGCCCCATAAAAGAATTAACTGGGCAACAAGCTTTCCTTTAGACCGTGTGGCAAAATTACGGTCCTTATGTGGTCCCCTGGGGTTCCAGTATAATCCCCTAGGTTCTTTTGATCTGATATAATATCACCTTTTCCTGGTCAGAAAAAATATAATATTGATAACTTTTCACATGACACAATTATAGCACAATGATTCCATTTTAACTGCCCTCATTGCTTCCAGTGAAATCTTGGGTTTTATAGACTGGTAAGGCATTAAAACTCTTTGTATGAGAAAGCTAAATACCACTTCTTACTAAAATCCCAATGCTAGGATTCTACAGAATGTTCCAATAAGTCTTAAGATGACGTCATTGCACTGCAATTGTATTTTGTGACAGGGTGGCACACGTCTTTTGCATATTGGTTAAGCTGTTATGAAGAAAACAAGTTCATATCAATATTTGAGCTGAGTGAGATGGTGATAGACAGCCTTGCTCAAGTAATGTTGCTGTCAACATGATTTTTTAACTTCCTCAAAAATGCACTTACTCCTTTGCTCATTTCTAGCACATCACTGTAAAAGAACTGTGCCAATTCTAATCCTAAAGTTTAGAATATTCCAGCCACAAATCCAAGGACTGAAATATGGCTACAAAGCCAAAGAACATGTCTGAAAGGAGCCTGAAATCAGAGCTGCTTAGAAAGGAAACTATTGGCTCAGTCTATTTAGAGTCCCATAGGTTACAATCATCCAGGAGGATTTATGGCCATGGCTTATGTCCACCCAGAGCTACCATCTTTTTTTTATTATCATCACTTTGGTGTTCACTTTTTTAAAAGTTGCATGATATTTTATAACACTGTCTTGAGTCCTCCCAGGTCCGCTCCATGAAGAATTAATAATTCACCATCATGTTATGAATAATTAAAGCTTGAGCTTGACTGTTTCTCGTGTCATCCTGCCTGGACCGCTTCCGATAAATAGTCTTATTTGTTGTATGCAAAAGCTACTGGCACAGCTCCATAGGAAAACATGTTTATGTCTATCAAACCCTGGGTGATGTGTGCTTCTTGCTACTGCTGCTCAGTGTACATTAACATCAGCAAAACATAAACCCCAATTTTTGCAAATTCCCTTAAAATGTTTTCTGAAAAAGATGGAAGCTTGCAGTCATATACACACACCTATGTATGTTTGTGAAAGCTAAGGAATTGTTGAGACACATACACAGAGGATAATAAGTGTGATCACAAATTGTAACATTCCCAATTTTGTCTTTTAAGATTGGACCCCCAGGATACATTGCATGCCACAATGAGCAAAGCATTTATCTACAATTTAGAGAACAATGGCCAAAATCCTATTATGCCATATACCTGCCTAAAATCCTTTGTGCATACAATTGTTCTCCTGTATTGTTGAAGGCTTTCATGGTCAGAATCATTAAAAGTCAACAGTGATTTCTAAAAAAAAAAACAAGTCATACCAGACTAATCTTATCTCTTTTTTTGATAGCGTTACAAGCATGGTAGATGCAGGGAATGCTGTGGATGTTGCATATCTTGATTTCAGCAAACTCTTCGACAAGCTTCTCCATGACCTTCTTGCAAGCAAAATAGTCAAATGTGGACTGGGCAATGCTAATTTTTGAGGGATCTGTAATTGATTAAGTGACCAAACCCAAAGGTTGCTCAACAAATTAAAAACTTTTAAAGCAAGCACAAATTATCATAGATTTTATATACCTGGAAACATCATAAATTGTATTTAAACTTAAGTTTTTCATATAGAGTTTAACCTGGTAAGTCCTATCCTGGTGACAGTTTCAGTGGATTAAGTAAAGTAAAGGTTTCACCTGACATTAAGTCTAGTCGTGTCTGACTCTGTGGGGTAGTGCTCATCTCCATATCTAAGCCAAAGAGCCAGTGTTGTCTGTAGACACCTCCAAGGTCATGTGACCCACATGACTGCATGGAGCACCTTTACCTTCCTGCAGAAGTGGCCTTCTGTGGGAAGTGATCTACTCACATTAGCATGTTTTCGAACTGCTAGGTTGGCAGAAGCTGGGCCTAACAGCAGAAGCTCACCCTGCTCCCTGGATTTGAACCACCAACCTTTCAGTCAGCAAGTTCAGCAGCTCAGTGGTTTAACTTTCAATGGATTACTCATCTTTATAACAAAAATGTTGATTAAACATCCACAATGACAAAACATGGTTGCTTCCACTATTGCAACTTAAATTGATGGAAAGGTGGGTAATGATAGTGTGAATCAATTATCAAAATTGGGTTGAGATAGTGTTTGCAGTTCTGGAGAAACTCTAACTTTTGCCTCTCATGAACTTAGCATGGGTTAACCCCCCAGGCTTGTTAGATTGGACAACCCATGTGGTCTCACCCAACTCTATGATTCTATAATTAAGATTGAAAGCAAGCATAACTCCTTTAGGACTAGTGTTATCTGTCCTCTACACAATGTGCCAGCCAACCATCTAGCTGCTGTTTTTGCCCAAGCTTCACCTTCCAATTTGTCTTCAAGGGCAGCCCAACACAAGCTTAAATTACTCTTGTAAAATCTGGAAGCTACCTATGTATCAATTATTGTGGTAAGATTATTAGACATTTGAGAATGGGGAAAAGTCAACTTATTCCCAGTTCTTACACACATTTTCCAAAGTCACAATTCTCTTCGTTTTAGGATTCTATTTCAGCTGTACATGGAAAAAAAACAGCATTTGTTTTAAGGTGACTTATTTTTATTTTGATAGTTTAAAAAACAACAGCACAAAGGCAATCCATAATGAAGATAATTTGACTTATGGTATATGCTTTTTGGTTCAGCAGGTTTCGTTATTGATTTTTCAGTATGCGCATTAATGAATTATTTTCTCTTCAAGCCACAACCCACCCATCCCCTTGAGAATTTCTAGCTTTCAAGGTATTATTGAATTAATACTTCTAGATGCAAATGCAACAAATTTCTTCCTGCTAACAGGAATTCCAGCTGAGATTTGGTTCTGCTACAGTATTCCCACTTCACGCTTATTGTGTCTTTTGACTTTTTTTACACAAAATTGGAAGCATAATTTAGCAGCTTGATAATTTTAATTACAATATTAAATAAATATTCATCCTTAGCTGTATACAACTGTCAAATTATTTAAAAAAAAACAGAGATGAGCCACCTGGTTTGTTGCAGTAAATTTAACTTTGGAAAACCATTGTAAAAACACTACTAATAAAGGGTGGTGGTGGTTGTTTTTGGTTTTCTTTCGGTGTTTTTTCCTCTCTCTGTTTCTCTCTGTATTGTAATTCACTTTTTGTTGCTTAAAAACCACTGGTGCAAGAGCGGTAATGACTGCCAATATCCTTGAATTATTCACACCCAGATTTGTTTTTGTTTTTGTTTTAATTGACAGTTATGCTAGAATAGACATCAAGAGCTACTTTCCATGTTACCCTCCCCAACTCTATTGCACTTCGGCTCCTTCAAATAACAATTTTTCCCAGATCTGGGCATTCTGGGAGATAGAATTTTATTATTTATTTATTATTATTTATTTAAAACATTTCTATTCCACCATTCTCACTCCGAAGGGGACTCAGGGTGGAGCACAACATACAAACGGCAAACATTCAAAGCCGGGATATAAATAGATTGTACACATACATAAACATTTAAATAATTTATCTCCACACATAAATCCACTGTTTAAAACTGTCTCGATCATCCACATCAAATCTAGTTGGCATAGTAAGGTTTCCTATTGCTGCCTTATTGCACTGTCCCAAAAACTTTGTCCCAGAGCCAAGTTTTTACCATTCTTCTGAAGGACAGGCGAGAGGAGGCTGATCTAATTAGGCCTGTGCGGTTTCGTTCGTTAATTTTGTAATTCGTTATTAATTCATTATTTTTGGCATTTACGAAGCGATATCAAAACACATTTTCAAACCCGGAAGGGTTTAAAAATATCGAACCGGCAACCCCCATAGATTTAACGAGCTTCCGCTCGTTTCGTTAATGGGATGGAGGCTGCTGGTGCCTGGGAGCCAATCCGGCGCTCCCAAGCAGTGCACCGTGGCTGTTTTTGATTGGCCGGCGAGCCCTTTAAAAGCGGCTCCGCGCGGCCGTAGCTCATTGCTGCAGAGGGCGAGGGAGAGAGAAGAGGTCCGGGAGGGTTTGCATTGGGTTGGCTTGGCTTGGCTAGCAACTGGATTGGATTCATTCCTTGCTCATTCCTTGCTTGGATTCATTCCTTGCTGCTGTGAGTGCTGCTTATATTCCTTGCTTACTTCCTTCGGTTTTTGTGAATTTGTTTCTTAATTTTTTGGTTAATTTTCCATTTTAAAATATTTTTTAATATTATTTTTTAATATTTTTTATCTTAAAAAAATACAAAAAATATTCTAAAAAAGAAAAGACTCTTCTGTTGGTGTGTGCTCTCATTTGCCCTGTCTCGTGGCTGTGTTTGGTCCACATCAGGGCCAGTTTTTGGTTAATTTTCCATTTTTGAATATTTTCTAAAAATACCTGTCTTTTATTCTTAAAAAAATACAAAAAAATTCTAAAAAAGAAAAGACTCTTCTGTTGGTGTGTGCTCTCATTTGCCCTGTCTCGTGCCTGTGTTTGGTCCACATCAGGGCCATTTTTTGGTTAATTTTCCATTTTAAAATATTTTTTAATATTTTAATATTATTTTTTAATATTATTTTAATATTATTTTTAAAAAATATTCTAAAAAAGAAAAGACTCTTCTGTTGGTGTGTGCTCTCATTTGCTGTATCGTGCCTGTGTTTGGTCCACATTTGGGCCATTTTTTGGTTAATTTTCCATTTTAAAATACTTTTTAATATTATTTTAATATTATTTTTTAATATTATTTTAATATTATTTTTAAAAAATACAAAAAATATTCTAAAAAAGAAAAGACTCTTCTGTTGGTGTGTGCTCTCATTTGCTGTCTCCTGCCTGTGTTTGGTCCACATCAGGGCCATTTAAAAAATACAAAAAATATTCTAAAAAAATAAAAGAGTCTTCGGTGGCTGTGTGTGGGTTTGTCATTTGTGTAGTTCCAACCAGTGCGCTCCTTTTGCCAACACAAAGTGCTACATACATACACTGCTCGCTCATCATTTGTGTAGTTCCAACCAGTGCGCTCCTTTTGCCAACACAAAGTGCTACATACATACACTGCTCGCTCATCATTTGTGTAGTTCCAACCAGTGCGCTCCTTTTGCCAACACAAAGTGCTACATATACACTGCTCGCTCATCATTTGTGTAGTTCCAACCAGTGCGCTCCTTTTGCCAACACAAAGTGCTACATACACTGCTCGCTCATCATTTGTGTAGTTCCAACCAGTGCGCTCCTTTTGCCAACCCAAAATACTTAATAACAAAGTTTTTAATAACGAAGTTTTTAATAACAAAGTTTCGGGAGTCGCTTTTGCATGCGCAATCGCGTCCGCCGTTTTAACGAATCGATTCGTTATAACCTTAACGAATCGACCCCGCGCCAATAACGAAGCTTCGGAAGTGATTTTGCGCATGCGCGGGGGGGTCCGCCATCTTAACGAATCGATTCGTAAATATTTACGAAATTTCGTAAATACCGAACTTTTTTTGGGGAAAATTTTGTAATTATTTTAAATATCGAAACAAAAAAACACCCCAATTACAAATCGATTTTAGAACCAAATTTTTTCTTGATCAACCAGGCCTAGATCTAATCTCACCAGGAAAGGAGTTCCACAGCAGAGGGGCGATCACTGAGAAGACCCTCTCTCTCATCCCCACCAATCACACCTGTGCCAGTGGTGGGACAGAGAGCAGGGCCTCCCCAGAGGACCTTAATTACCCTTGAGATAATTATTGTTGTTGTTTGCCAACTTATGGCAGCCCTAAGGAGAATGTACAAGAGGGGTTTCAGGGGCTTAGATGAGTTTTCATGGTAAACCTGAGAATCAAACTGTGATCTCCAGAGTTGTAGTCCAACAGTCAAATCATTACACTACACAGGAGACCAAAGTCCGAATCTCCACATGTTCATGAAAACCTACTGGGTGATTGGACAACACTCTGTCATCATCGGGATTTGGACACTTTCACTAGGGAGCTCACAGGTTAAAAATGTAATTTTTTCAGATTATACTTTGTATTAACAAAAATAAAGTTTTCTTGTTATTATTTGCCTTCAAATAATTTGCATCCTATGGCAATGAACCTATCTCAGGATTTTCTTGGCAAGGTTTGTTCAGAGAAGTTGGCTTTTGTCATTTTCTGATGCTGAAAGAATCTGTCATGTTCAAGTCACCAAATGGGTTTCATGGTCAAACAAGGATTTGAACCCTGGTTTCCAGAGATGAAGTTAAGGCCACAAATCATCTACAAGTTCATAAAGGTGCCCCATGCCCATGTACCTAATGAATATATTTTCTAAAATGTGAAAAACCTGCTTAAAAATTATTTTCTTTTCCAAAGTACTTGTTGGCTTGTTTTTCAATTCATAATATGCATAACTTGTTATTTGATGTTCCCAATATCTTCCATTGACATCACAGTTTAAATCCATGCCAGCTTCAGCAAAATCAAATATAACAAAATTATGCACCAGGTCCCAACCAATGTTTATGAAACAAAATATCTGTTTTGTCATTGTGCTGTTTGCTTTCATTCACTCCCATTCTTCTAGAGAGAAACTATTTCATTGGGAATTTCCCTATTATCCAATTTGAACATGTCTGGAAGAACATGTCTTTTGTGTAGCCCTATTCATAATTAGTTGTTATTTGAGTTTTGGGTTTTGCTCCTTTCATTGATGTTATTTTACATATATATAAGTCTTAATGCCAATCGTTATTTTGTCCTTCTATGAAAGACTTGATTTGATACTTGTTTTGACTAACCTCCACACTCCTACAGCTTTGGGGCAGCAATAACTTGCATTAATAGGCTCTTTCTGTCAAAGTGGAGTTATGTCCACTTATGCCTACCATTATTAAATTACTTGTCATAGCTTAAAACAGTTGAATATATCAATAGGATGTTGTGCTGGAGACATGGGGTGAATATAATTTTCATTTACTTAGCTTGAAAGGCAATTTGCATGGATGATTAAAAATATGATAGATGTCCACATGTTGTAGGAATGATTCCAAAGACATTTATGTGAGCTTGGTGGAGTGTGGGAACACTCTCATCTTTGGGGTGCCTACTGAATGTGGAAAATACTGCCCCATTAACACAGATTCCAGCAACTGTCATGATATGTTAGAAAACATAATTATGATAGTATACATCATAATAGTGTAAAATAAGTTCAATGGCAGGATACCAGGATTTGGAAAACAGGCTGAGAAATTTAATCATGCTTGTAAGGTGCAGATCTACTTTTACAAAGGACTTCTTCAGATGTGCCATCGGAATCGCCATAGATCGTGGTGATTTTGGTGATACACATCCGGGGGTAGGAACCTTTCACTTCAGGCCCCACACTGTCCCAGCTTACCCCCACCTTATCACATGAGGAGAAGCACCTGCTGGTTAGCTTGCCTCGTTGAGGGTAATGCAACCACAGGAAGCCTCCTGTGTTGCTACCACTATTTTAAAGCAGTGACTCCAGTTCTGCAGCAGTTTTGCCATGGAGCCACCCCAGAAGTATTTCTCTGATGTGCAATAGGAGGCAGCGGACTCCATGGCAAAGCTACTATGGACACAGAGTTGCCGCCAAAATTTGCCCCATGTGAAGAGGTTCATAGACAATGGTTACACCAGAATACCCTTCTGATGAATATGCCTATTGTTGTTCCATTGTGCACAGGCTCGTAGTCAGGATTTCGATTCGGGGGAGGGAGGGGGGCTGAGTTTTGTTCGGGGGGGCTGAGTCTGAGTGAAAGAGGGTCTACCCTAGCAAACCTTTTGTATCGTTACCCCAATACCCCCATGCATATGGATATATTGAGTATGGTGATCAGATCATGATATGAATAAACATAACAGTTTAAATAATGCACCAGTAAGGCCTTTTCGCAAACCCCCCGGGCTACATGCCTGGCTGGCTGTCATTCGATTATAGAAACGGAGCAACCCCCCCGGCTACATGCCTGATTTTGCAGTGTCCAATGTACTGTGATTCTTTCTGCAGTCCCAGTGAATAAGGTTCTGCACTGTATGGATTAATGAAGTGTAACATGCCAAGGATACAAAACCTCAAGTATGGAATCTTGTTGGTCACTCCCAACTACCATTAGACCCAATGACTTAATTACATAATGTTAATTCAACACATAGGTAATACAGTTGACTCAGTGTGATCCACTCATTGAAATTACCTATAGGATTTAGATCCACATGAAACAGATGACTTGTAAAACTTCACTTATGCAACCATGAACTGAATAATTACCCAAGGGTCAAAATGTATTACCTCTTTTGTAGGGAAACATACATGACATCCATATTGAACTCAAAATAATAGAGTAAAAGGAACAAGAGAAGGTCAGAAACTGGGCAGTGACATAACAGGACAGACTCAGGTAATAATAGGTTTTAATATGCCCATGAAAAACTTATTATTTAAAATTCAATATTTTGAATCACTTTTTTCCTCATCCCCAGCTCTAGATCAATACCCTCCTAAAATATACACATGAAATGCTTTATACCATAGTTATAGCATTATATACAGCATGAAATTTTTTCCCCCTAAACTGTTTTTGCACAGCTAATTTTTTTTTTTAGAAATAATCTTTACTGAGTTTTCACATTTTAAAATCTAATATTGAATACTATGGTCAGTTTCATCATTATTATGTTTGTGCAAAAGTATGGTAGATATGAGTGGTAAAAGAGGCTGAAATTCAATCCAGACAGAGATATTATTGGACATTTTAAAAGACAAATCAGTGAATGTGTTGGATGGAGTTACACTTTATCTGACATATCAGGTTCACAACTTGGATGCCCAGGAGTTTGCACAACTAAACTGATAAGCTGAGTCCCTTTGGGGTGATAGGGTAGAATATAAATAAAGTTTTATCATTATATTTATTATTAAGCCAGCTGCTTCCATATTTTGAACAATTGGGTTTGGCTATGGTGACACATGCTTTGGTAACATTCATCTAGATTACTGTAACACACTCTGTGTGGGGCTGCCTTTGGATACTGTTAGGAAACTTTAGCAGGTCCAAGATGTTGCAGTCAGATTCCTAACTGGAGCAGGATATAGAGATCACATAACATCCTTGCTAAAATAACTCCACTGACTGCTGATCTGTTTCTGAACAGAATTCAAAATGCTGGCTATGACTTTAAAACCCTACATAGTTTGGGTCTAAAAGACCATTTTACAAATTGTACTTCTCTCTTTGGAACTTCCTGAACCTGAGAGATCCAGTTTGTCAATTCCCTGCTGCCTTTCTGCCATCTGTGTCATATCTTATTTTCTATTTTCTTTTCCCCCTCTTTTTCTTCTCTTCCTGATGGTTTGAAGGCCTGCAGTGGCCTGAGGGCCTGCTCTCCCAGTCTCATATTGCCATTCTGAAGAATGGCAAGTGATTGGCATATCTACCAAACTAGGAGATATCTTGAGACAGCCTTTAAAGAATATGATAAATCATCAGGATACAAATATAGCTTGTCCCTTCTACCACTCTTTCTGATTTATCACCCATACAATCCTCCTTTGAAAACTTTCCTACTTATCAACAACCTTCCTTTTGAAATGCAAATTATACAAATCAGTATTATTTTTCTTAAAGCAAGATCAAAGAGATGGAACTCAATGGAGAAATCCAATGAATATAAGATAATTTCTTAAAACCTATGATTGCCAGTTCTTTGTCACCTGGGGCTATTATGCTTTTGATAGTTCTACAGCAAGGTATATATTCAACAGCTTTGGTTTTTCTTCTCCCAGTCTTATTATGCAATAGAATTAACAACATTCAAGTCACTTTCAGTCTTCTGAAAAACTCCATAAATGGAGGAATTGGGGGAATCAAAGACAGAGGCAGAGCTATGTCGTATGAGGAACTGTGGCTGAAACTGGGGGATTATGGGTAGGATTTGACAGATTTAATGGGGTGTGAGTGGAGGCTGGTGGAATCTAGAGCAGGAGCAGCAACGCATACCCTATGCCAGACTTTGGGAAACTTCTTGCTATTCCACCTGGGTTCATATCCCTGCTCAGCCAAAGAAACCCATGTGGGGCCTTGGACTAGTTATACTCTCTCAGCTTCAGAGGGAAGTAAAACACTGAACAAATCTTGTCCAGACAACCCCCATGATAGATTCATTTTAGGGTCTCCATAAATTGGAAACAACTTGAAGGCACCCAACAACAGTCCACCTTGTGAAAGGAGGGATAGACTGTTAGATGGAAGAAAATGCACTGCAGTACAGAAGGTTGTTTTGTTACTCTCTGAATCATACAAAGCTGGCACAACTATCATTGATATTTGAAGCCACCTAAGAAAAGAGAGTTACATCCCAAGATGGACAAAAGCTTGACAAGTTTCCATTAACCTTCTGATATATCATAAATGAAAATGTGAACATATGTGTCCAAGCAATGTCTGAGTATGGCTAATGTGGCAAAAGCTGTTATTGTGGTAAAACACATAAGACTGTGGCAGATTGATTTTGCCTGAGACAAATGGGAATTGCAAGATTCCATCCCTTTCATTTCTCTTCCCCAAACTGAGTTAACTGAATAACTACTTTTCAGCATAATGTGAAGCAATTGAAATAATCTAAGTACACATGAGAAAAGTGAGAGAGAAATGGAGACAATTTAAATAACAGAACAAATGGGATGACATGGGGTAATTTCAGATTGTCCCTGCCAGATTAGGACAGTTGGTGAATATGTTTTTGTCCTATGTATGCTCTTGAGGGGCTACTTAGAAGCCAATTTCTGAAACAGGGACACATGAACCATGTACTCAACAAACATGTCATTTGATTAGGAGTTCATGTTTCAGATATTTCCAAGGGTTGATTCTAACCAACAACATGAAGGGACTCTCCACACCAACGAAGTTGGTGGGGAGAGCAATTTGCCCCTCCCCCTGAATAGAGAGAAATGGGAGGTTCCTATGGAACCTCCTGGAAGGAGGGCGGGGGCTGGCTGAGCTCTTGAGCCAGCCTCCTCCCTCAGTCTTTGAAGACTTGCTGCAGGGATAGGACGTGCCTGCAGTTTCCTCAGAATCAAGGCCTACCTGGGCTTTGTCTGCAGGTCGGTCTTGGGGCGGGCCGGGGAGGTGGGGTGCTTCCTCACCTCCCCCACTGGAGCCCCGTTGGCTGCGCCTCCGTGCCGGGCTGCCGGCTGCGCCTCCGCGCCGTGCTGGGCAGCCGGCTGCAAGCCGGACTTGCAGCCTTTTTGGTAGTGTTCGGGGGGAGGGGGCACTCCCCCTCCCCTCCTTTAGGTGATCCATGGCCCCGTCGTCGGCTTTGCCGCGAGGCCGCTCGCGGTGCCGCCGAGCGGCGGGCGCCATTTTGGCCGGGACTCCGGCCTTCTTTGAAGTTTTCCGGGGGGGGGTGCCACTCCCCCTCCCTCCCTTAGGGCGCCTATGGCCCCGTCGGCTCTGCCACGAGGCCGCTCGCGGGCGCCATTTTGGCCGGGGCTCCGGCCTTCTTCGAAGTTTTCCGGGGGGGGTGCCACTCCCCCTCCCTCCCTTATGGCATCTATGGCCCCGTCGGCTCTGCCACGAGGCCGCTCGCGGGCGCCATTTTGGCCGGGACTTCGAAGTTTTCCGGGGGGGCACTCCCCCTCCCTCCCTCAGGGCATATATGGCCCCGTCGGCTCTGCCGCGAGGCCGCTCGCAGTGCCTTTTTTGGGGAAGGGATTCGCCTTGAGCTGCTTTGAGAGGGGGGTGCCATTCCTTCCCCTCCATTTGCTCGATTATTAGGCCGGCGGCTGCGGCGCATTGCTGCCCTAGGACGGCTGCGTGTTTGCGGCGCCGTGGCGGCCCCCATTTTGGCGGTCTCCGCCATTTTGGAGTGGCTGAGGGTGAGCTAATGGCCCTGGTCCGTGCGGCCACCATTTTTAAAAGAGCCTAACAGGGCTGGGCATAGCAGCTTTAGCAGGCAGAGAGAGAGATTTTATATGTATATATCTATATGTATATCTGGTGTGTGCATATATATATATATAATACTCATGACAATTGGAAGAGCATGAAAAAATCAGGTTGGGGAGCCATATGGCCTCCTCAGTGAGGAAAATATATAGATATATATATATGTGTGTGTGTGCATATGGATTTATATATATGTATAATATTAAGACAAACGTTTCAATATAATTGTAATTTTCTTGACAGGGAGGTTGGCTGGATGGCCCACGGGGTCTCTTCCAACTCGGGGATGATATGATGTCATATACAACTACAAACATAACCACAAAAAATAATAATAATAATTAAAGAAATAAATAAATTATTCCAATGAGCGTCCCGGGGATAACGTCCTTGCAGTTGGCCAATTCTCCCACCAGAGGCGACTTGCAGTTTCTCAAGTCACCCCTGATGTGGCCAGATAAATGGATGGATAAATACATAAATAAAAAGAACAATGTGATATTAGTACGCACATACAGGTATGGCTGCACAGTAAGCCGGTGTGACTAACCAATGCCTTTGATTTTAAGTTGGGTTACTTAGTCCCCGGCGGCGCCATGGGTTAAAGCACGGTGCTGCTGAGCTTGCGGATTGAAAGGTCGCAAGTTCGATTCCGGAGAGCAGCGCAAGCTTCGGCTGTCAGCCCTAGCATGCAAATGTGAGTAGGTCAATAGTTACCGCTCCTGCGGGAAGGTAACGGCGCTCCATGTAGTCATGACAGCCACATGACCTTGGAGGTGTCTGCGGACAACGCTGGCTCTTTTAGAAATGGAGATGAGCACCACACCCCGGAGTCAGACATGACTGGACTTAATGTCAGGGGACTACCTTTACCTACCTTAATTAGTTATTTTAACTATTTACAACACCTTAAAAGTCAAAACATGCACAATATTGTATAATAAGGTCCCTTCCGGTCACTTGAGCCAATCATATGGGCTTCAAACTATAAAGGAGAGACCTCACCTTGACAGCAAGAGGAGCTGTTTAACACTGGAACTCTCTGCCTCAGCATATGGTTGAGGTTCCTTCTTTGAGATATTTTAAACAGAGGCCAGATGGCCATATGCTGGGGATGTTTCCAACGCATTCTTCGGGCTTATTGGCAAGAGATTTTGTTGGATGCCCCATGGGTTTTCTTACAACTCTATGGTTCTATGCGCATATAATCTGATGGATAAATTGGGTTCTATTCCAACTCTATGGTTCTGGGCGCATATAATTTGATTGATAAATATTAATAGAATGCAGTTAAGCCCATTTAGCCAATAAGGAACTATAATGGGATGGTGCCCAAGCACTTCGGGGCGCATATAATTTGATTGATAAATATTAATAGAATGCAGTTAAGCCCACTTAGCCAGTAAGGAATTATAATGGGATGGTGCCCAAGCACTACCTAGCCCGTTGGGCAGGCATATAGGATGTCAATGTTAAGGCTTTTCTTTTCTGTGTGGCTGCTTTAGAGGCGGACCATATCTTCACGCCGTCCAGAGTTGTCGAGCTCAGACTCCCGGCGGTCACAGAACTTGCTGCACTCCGCCCAGCTGCTCTGATGCCAAGCACCGGGAGCACAGGGGGTGCCAATGAGCCAACCACGCTACAGGTAAAAACCAGCAGACACAGGTTCCCGGGACCGAAGCTCGGTCCTGGGAGACATAGCTGGCCAACCTTACACGGCTGTGACACTTACAATAGTTAGCCGCCCTGCTTTGGTGTGCCTACACGCACCATCGGTTTTTACCAGCCAGCATGACAGGGATAGGCTTTACTATATATATATGGATTTACACACTGCTTTAATTTGACGAACCAAAGAATGATACTACATATAAATGGCTCTTGGAATGCAAACAAAATATATTATACATATCTTAATTTATCATAATACATGCTTGTCGAGGACAAGTCTTCGGGTTTCATATCAAATCGCCAACCATAATTCAACTGTCATAACCAGCTTGGAGGCTATAATGCATCCAATAATGTGAAATATTATAGTTTATTATAATAATATAATATAATATATAATGAGAGTCTGATTCAAGGCTACTCTGTGCGGCTGCAGCCCGTTATTTGTTAATGGTGTCTTTATGGTCCTCAGATTTCAGGTTTTATGCCTGTTTGCCGCTCTATTCAACATTGCTTGGGTTGCATCCCTACAGTCAGTGTACTTAAAGGCTCGATTTAGCTAAAATGCCAACCCAAGTGAGTTTCACAGATTAATCAGCTATTAAGTTGGTTTATAGAATTGTTGGGGTTGGCTATACATTGTTTGGCAATCCCATTCTACACTCAGGGTCACCCCATCAGTATGGCAGGTTGACGCCTTTAATAGAGCTGACTGGCTCAATGCCTAGTTTTACCTAAATCAACGGTCTCCTAATTTCAGACAGGACTAGTTGCAAAAGATGTTAGTTGGTCCCTAATGGTCCCGGGCCATTGCGATTAGAGTTTATATCAATGGTGGATGGGGACTAAAGGCTAGCTGCTCTAGAGATTTAAGCCACTAATTGTGTATAATCAACTATTAAGTTCGTCCACCCGGGAGGATGCGGCGTTATGTGCCAAAGACTGTGGCTAATCGTATCTACAATTCAGGGTCACCCCATCAGTATGGCAGGTTGACGCCTTTAATAGAGCTGACTGGCTCAATGCCTAGTTTTACCTAAACAACGGTCTCCTAATTTCAGACAGGACTAGTTGCAAAAGATGTTAGTTGGTCCCTAATGGTCCCGGGCCATTGCGATTAGAGTTTATTTCAATGGTGGATGGGGACTAAAGGCTAGCTGCTCTAGAGATTTAAGCCACTAATTGTGTATAATCAACTCTTAAGTTCGTCCACCCGGAAGGATGCGGCGTTATGTGCCAAAGACTGTGGCTAATCGTATCTACAATTCAGTCGATAATGCTCCTACAGATAGAGTCACCGATAATTCTATCCCCATGATTTCCCATGATATATTTGAAATTTTTTTCTTTGGGACAGCTTTCTAGCCACGATATTGGTCAGCTAGCAAGTAATATTGGGACAATGGTTATTAAGGCCTCCTTTTCTATGGGCTTGATGCACATAACGTGAGATATTTATATCCATCGGGGCACCCCAAAAGTTATTTGACCAGGCAGAATGTGGGGCAACTCCGAGGGAGTCACAACTGCAATTTATTCAACCCCGAGAGAGTCACAACTTCAACTCATCAGGTCCATTTTTCTCACCACTAACTTGTTTCAGGATCAGTTGAGAAAGTCATGGAGGGAAGTCCCATCACTTTTGGTATAGTTCCGTTGCTATGCCCACAGGGATGAGCCCAATGTAATATCCATGATGACCATTTCAGGCCTTCTTCATTGTCTAATTTGAATGAGGAGAGGCTGAGGGTGGGATGGTTTTATCCATTTGTTGCTACAGTACAGGGTTAATCCCCATCAGATGTACCGGTCATCAATGATTCCTTGCCGTGCGCGGCATGATGGTTGGTGTCCGGAAGCTGGCTATGAGCCAGGTGTTTTTGTGTGGACCTTTGTCCGGAACCTGGCTGAATCAAGAGAGCCAGGTATTTTCATGCGGACTTGATGTCCGGAACCTGGCTAAATCAAGAGAGCCAGGTATTTTCGTGCGGACCTGTGTCCGGAACCTGACTAAATCAAGAGAGCCAGGTATTTTCGTGTGGACCTGATGTCCGGAACCTGGCTAAATCATGAGGAGAGCCAGGTGTTTTTATGCGGACCCAGGAGACATGGGGCTCGCTGGCAGTGTTTTTGACCCGTTACAAGACTCAATTTTTGAAATACATGGATCCATCTTTCTGTTTTACCAACATGATTGGTTAAGGGAGGCTGGTTTTTTAGAGCCCACTAGATGTACTGGTCATCAATCATTCCTTGCCGTAGGTGGCATGCGGGTGTTGATGTCTTGAAGCTGGCTAAATCAAGAGTTTTTTGTGTGGACACAAGAGAAAGGGGGCTCGCTGGCTACTCAGTGTTTCTTTAACCATTACAAGACGCAATTTTTGAAATGGATGGATCCACCTTTTTGGCTTTACCAATATCAATTGGCAGGTGGAAATCTGAAGCTTAAAGGCGCTATATTCGCTCGGTACTATTTTGAATTTTTATTATCATTCAGAGATTGCCAGGCTGGTGCATAGATGGAGGATCCTTTTTTGTGGGCACAGTTACGTCCACTGGGCGGTGAGATACGCCCGGAACTCTTCCTTTGGCCAGCGGGGTAGATGATCTCACATGCATCACAAGAACATTATACATGACAAACGCAATTTACCGTCACGATGGGGAACACTTATCTGATTTGGGTAACTATCAATTTTTGGCTGATTTGCAGTTGGGGATTAAGGAGGTCTTAAGGGACTTGGTGGGGGATGGGGGCGAAATAGACATTTGCCCCCAATCCGTGGCATAAATAGCTCAGGAAAACACAGACATGGAGGTATACGCAAGGCACCCCTTAAGGGTGGGGGTCATTGTGCAACAAACACTCACCTAGAAGTCAGCAAATGGGTGAGGGGACATCACTTGGCACAGAAAGAAGAGAGGCTGATATTAATAATCGGACACAGGCTTCTCCAGACTATTACCTTCAGGTTGCCCGGTTGGGGATCCAGGGCACACAGATATTACACACTAAGTAGCCGAGGACGTTGCCTCGGTTAGCCACCAAGTTCCTAGACACATAGTTTAGTTCAGGTAAAGTTAAATAGGTAACAGTTAATAAGTTGCCCAAATTTGAATCCATACTATTGTTGTCTGTCTCGTTATTTCAGGGGTTAAGGGGCAAGGGACTCTCCACACCAACGAAGTTGGTGGGGAGAGCAATTTGCCCCTCCCCCTGAATAGAGAGAAATGGGAGGTTCCTATGGAACCTCCTGGAAGGAGGGCGGGGGCTGGCTGAGCTCTTGAGCCAGCCTCCTCCCTCAGTCTTTGAAGACTTTCTACCCACCACTCCCGCCCATTGACAGTATATTTGGTTGCCCGTTGGAGCCGGGTAGGAATTTTTTGCCCCTCATGTTCTGGGGGGTTTTTTCGCCTACCCTATACTGTTATTAGGGGCTAGATGGGGTGGTCCGGTTTAACTAGGCTAGCATAAATAGCTCAGGAAAACACAGACATGGAGGTATACGCAAGGCACCCCTTAAGGGTGGGGGTCAGTGTACAACAAACACTCACCTAGAAGTCAGCAAATGGGTGAGGGGACATCACTTGGCACAG